>KK351339.1:117036-132008 GCA_000671755.1 Glossina brevipalpis | reverse complement strand
TTTTTTTTTTTTTTTTTTTTTTTTTAAAAAAAAAAAAAAAAAAAAAAAAAAAAAAAAAAAAAAAAAAAAAAGTTAAGACCAGTTAGAAGCGATTTTTAAAATATTGTGCTAATTAATGTATTCTTGAAAGGGAAAGCAGGCATTTAAGTTGTATTCGATTAGGCATGAACTTTTAGTTTAAGAACAAATATTTCATAAAATCGCTAATTTATTTATTTTTATTTATTATTATTTATTTTTATTTATTATTATTTATTTTTATTTATTTATTTTTATTTATTTATTTTTATTTATTTATTTATTTTTATTTATTTATTTTTATTTATTTATTTATTTATTCATTTATTTATTTATTTTTTGTTTCAAGCAAAGCCCAATGTAATTAAAAACTCTAAAAGGTAAAAATAGGAAAAATTATTACTATTAATACTCAAACAAAAAAGAAAAAGTCTGACTACATAGAATTGTAATTTGTTTCATCAAAATTCATCACAAATTCCCTTCAAATTATTTTTATCGTTCAGGAGATATTGTAATTTTGAAAAGTGTATGCACATACATGTAAATGTATACAAAACGGTTTTGATGGGTACATTCGAACAGCAAAACACTGAATTCGCATTAATTATATTTAATTTACTATGTACAGATATAGTAGTCTAAGCGAAAGTGCTTTTTTCACAGCCAGCTGATATATAGAGGAAGATTTGCTTGTGAAAAAGTTCGATTGATTCTACGCATTAGTTTTTGGTGTTTTGGCCTAACAAGTATGGAAAGGAAAGTCGAAAGCAGCATTTTCGGCATATTTTGACTTTTTCTCTATAAAAAAGAAGAGAAAAAAGCTGTCCAAGTAACAAAAAAAAAAAAAATATTCCGATGTGTATGGACGTACAGAAGAATGCCAGTTCCAAAATTTTTTTTTTGCAAAATTTCGATCCATTAATTTTGATTTGATATTGAAGATATACTACGTTCTAGGAGGCTAAGAGTTGAAGCTAATCACGATAAAATCAAATCATTAGTTGATAAAGACTTCTGATTACCAAACCCATTAACATCACTTAAGGAGTAAATTTATCGAATTATAAAAATATTTATACGCTATATGAACATTGTCTTTCAAAGCGATCTCATAATAAACGAAATGATTTTCCGAACAAACTAATACTATTTACTAAGATGTACTTAATTATAAATTTGTAGAAGATTTTGATATCATATCGTAGATATTTCAAACTATTTTTGTACATTTTTGTATAACTTGGTAGCACTTTGCAGGTTATTGTGCACGCTAAAAATTTTATTATTTTTTTACTTTTTATAACCACCGCCAAATGATGGGAGTTTATTCATTTTGTTATTTCGTTTGCAATACCCGAAAGGAAACTTCAGAGATCCCAAAAAGTATACGATGCATTCTTCATTTGGCACAACAGACTGAATATAAATTTTTTTATTCGATGCAAAGGGAAAAATTTTAAATTTTATATAAAACTTTAAATTAAAAGCTTTGAAATTCCAAAAAAGAAATAATGGCTTCTTTGTTTATTGGTGTTTTCAGATTTCAGATCAAGTTGAAAGGGAGTAAGACGAGAAAATTTGAATTTTAGATAATCTTTTTGAAATCGTAACGACAATTTCAACAGATAAATATACAAAACAAAAATTTTTCCCACCTTATCCAGTGATCGAAAATGTGTATAGTTTATAAGAACTCCGGTCCGAAGCACATTTCTGCTATCCTTTGTGTGCAAGAGATAACGTTACACAATCCAACTTAAATTTCTTCAAAGCTATTTAACAACGATCATCTGAAAATGTGTACTCGATACACGAATTCAATAGATAATGATAACGAAGCGTCTAATTTTTAACTTTAAAAAGTGCAATACAATTTTCGAGCTCCTACCCTTGCCACAACCAGTATATGAATATGATAATACTAACTCCACTCTCCAAAAAAGAGAAGAATCCGGAATCCGGAGCATTTTTGTTTACATCCCAAGCTTGTCCTAGCTAAATTCAAATTGTCTACGATATCCATATTTTATATCGTATCGTACATACAAATTACATTGTAAAATGTATTTGAAAACGATTTGGTAGCACTTTTTTAGGTAATTGTATAAGCTAAAAAGTGATTTACTTACTTCGCTTTGTGAATTAATAAAAGCGAAAAAGCGATCTACACCTATATTCACTTTAGCAATAACATTAAATAAATTTATAAAATGTTTATAAAATGGCATTGAAAGTAAGTGCGATTACTATAGTGATTGTACGTTTAGCGCTGAAATTTATAGTACCATCGCGATTTATAATCGATTACTTTTTTATGTATTAACATATGATAGGTAGAGTAAGTACATGAGTAGGAAAAGGAGAAGAACAATTTATTAAGAAACTTATACTACCAGTAGTTTTTAAATTTCATTTGGATGATATGTTTTACGTTTACCGATCTTGTAGATATTTCCCTTTTTTTTTTTCAAATTAAAATCATGAAAATGCTTCAAATGACTGAAAACGCTTTCAGTTCTTTTCTTTATGAACCACATTGAGATGTAAAACTATTCATAATCTTGGAAGAACATTCAGCCTGACGTCCTGCGAATATCGGTGGTCAATAAGGAAGCTCCACTAATAATTAAGCCTAGACTGAACACCAAAGTAACGAAAACGCGAAATTTGATTCGACTAAGAATATTGATCCAAAGAAACTGCGGATATCTAATGTGCGGAGCGAAAGTAATAGAGTAGTTGTGATCACAACTGCACTGCTGAGGATGAGCACGTAAAGGCTAAGGAGGTCATTGAGAAGACCCTGTCTAAAGAATACGAGGTGCAAACGACTGTCTCCGAGGGTAAAGATGGCTAATATTAGCTACAAGTACGAAGATGACGAAATAATTAGTATGTTGCGGGACCAGAATCGAATTTTAAAGGACAGCTCCTTGAGAATGATAAGGAATTATGAGGTCCGAAAAGAAAAACATATCATAGTGTCGTTATTGAGATCGATGCGGATTCCTTCACAAAGATTCTTGAGGAAGGTAGGGTAAGCATGGAATGGGAAAGATACTGAGGGAGGGAGATAGGGAGGGCGAGAGGGAGTGAGAGAGGGAGGAGGAGGGAGTGGGATGGAGGAGGGGGAGTGAGAGAGGGAGGGCAGAGGGAGTGAAAGACGGAGGAGGAGAGGGAGGGCAGAGGGAGGGGGAGAGAGAGGGAGTTAGTTCAATAATAGCAAATTGACATAAAAATTTACTGTAGAAAAGTTGTGGATCACGGGCAGACCAGTCGTTTCAGTTCCAATCCTTTAGATAAAAGTTCTCATGAAGATGTAAATTTCAGTAGTTTAGCACGAAAACAAATAAATAAAAAATTGCATTAGGGGAAGTGATATAGCGGATCTAATTGTCGACTTTGCTTAATTAAAATGTTTTTAATGTTTTCCTTAAATCATTGTTTCTAGTTGTCTTTATTCTTCTCCAGCATTTATAGTGATAATCGATATTTTTGATTTTCTCTTCACTGTTTCGTTCACATTATTGATATCGTAGCATCATTCAAATCTACGAAATCCTACTGTTTTCAACAATTTCACGTTCAAAATAGATTTCTACACACCTTCACAGCTTGCATATGAAAAAACTTATTGCATTTCTTACACATCTACACTAAGATGGACTTCTCAGCTAAAGCATTTAATTTTCGTTACAACAAAATAATTGATATTGACTCTAACCGTAACATCAAATTGAAGAGAAAAATATTTTGAACTATCTTTTCTTTCACGTAACTTTTCCATCTCTCGACTAATAAATTATTTCCTTTTATTTCTTTCCCAAATACCATCAATTTATTAGCGCGTTTAATATATTAATACTTTTATCTCAACATAGAGTCACTTACTCTACATTTACTATCACGATTAAAGTCAAAAAACAACGAAGCCACACCACAAATTCCAGTTCATCCCTTCGCTTCGTACGTAATTTCTTTTTTCGTAAGTGAGTCAGTCTTGTCTATTAGACTTACAAGCAAGATATTTTAT
The DNA here is from genome assembly GCA_000671755.1 of Glossina brevipalpis. Lineage (NCBI taxonomy): Eukaryota > Metazoa > Arthropoda > Insecta > Diptera > Glossinidae > Glossina > Glossina brevipalpis. Next base: position 127,954 of record KK351339.1, on the reverse strand, counting down.
AAAGCATAGATTTTGAGAATTTTTTTTATATCGATTAATGAAATTCATTTTCTTATTAGAAAATCGGAGAAATAATGTTTTATAAGCAGTCACGAAAACTAACCATGTAAGCGTAACTATTCTGTTTATAATTTTTACGTAATAATATTAGTTTGGGGAAAAAGAAATCCATCCAATCTTATAAGAACTTCAGGACTTTATTTAACATTTCGAATTGGAAAATAATGGACTTCTTTTTCCCCAACCTAATATATATGGCAGGTGCAACAACAAAAAAAAAACATACCGCCATATCGCCATACCGCTATAAAGTACGTACGTACAAAGTCATAGTTAATAAGATACACACTCAAAGAGTAACATATTTAATAGAATATACTCAAGGAGTGCAAGCTCTAACATGAAAAGAAGTTGTTATTAAATACACATCCAATATCTAATATCTAATAAGATAGAAGAACAATTCTAAATCATTCTAGAGGAAATTTTATAATCGTTATGATGATGATTCTAGCAAAACAGAGAGGCACATAAGAGTGTCATTAATTTCAATAACAATATCCACCCCTCTTTTCTCATCGTACAGATATAAGAGAGAATTGCGATTACCATACATTTATATTATAAATGATGGATAAAACCAAGACCCACACCAAAGTTGTTGTGAGTTGTTTACCGAAGCTTTAAACATATCAAAAACAAAGCAAATCAACATTTTAACGCTTGTTCTACACTTATGAATATAATTCATCAACCCTGAGTTAACCATCAAAAATATCATTTGATATCGTCGTACATAGTAACCATAATATATATATTTTCGGTACTTTCTTCTACTACCTTCAGAGGTCATAATAACTTTGTAGCATTTGAAGAGTAAGCAAAACCAAAAAATGCATATGTATATAGATATATAGATATATAGATATATAGATATAGATATATGTATAAATGTATATAAATAAATGCATATGCATATAATCCAAAAAATAAAATACTAAATAAGTATTCAAAAAAAATAAATACATATATAGGAAAAAAAAAATAAAAAATAAATGCATTTAAAAACAAAAAACTAAATGCATATCAAAAAAGAAAAAAGTATGTAAAGAATAAACATTTTATACATTTTTTTTTTTTTTTTTAGCATAAACTATTAGATTAACGAACTCACGCTGATAACAATGCTATTATTGTACATAGTACCATCTATATATATTTATGAAGTAATTAATTTCTTCAATTTTTTCAACAAACATTATTGTGTTTAAAATAAATAAAATTGAATCTTCCGGGATGAAAATTATGATTTTATGAAAACCATATAATTGTTTATCCGATGCGTATCCTATAAGAAGACATGTTACTTCGAAAAACAACGGCATCTAGTGAGCAAAACTGTTATTAATACCTCCTACTTCCATTAGTCTTTTGAAAATTTCTTTTATATACAAATAAGATAATTGTCCATCCTTATATAGGACTGCAGCAATTGGTTTTGTGATATTTATCTCACTAAACTACACGTTAATTAAATTGTTTCTAACACAAGTAGGATTTGAAATCATATTTAAAGAAATATAAAGAAAAAAGAAATAGATTTCTTGAAGAATTTCTTAGAACCATTTTTTCTAACAAGACGATCAAATTAAAACGTAAATATCAAAAAAAAAAAAAAATTATTAGAAAACAAAACATACTAGAAGCAACGAGAAAAATGAAAGCAACGCAAGCACAATGACAGTAATTCCAACAGTGGAGTTTTTACGTAGACATGACATAAGAGAGCTGGGAAAAAATTTTCAAAAAAAAAACAACGCAGCATATAAAGCGCATGAAATCTTGTCGCAAATTTCTTTTGCAACAATTTTCATACATTTTGTTTCCATTTATACAAGTCAATCTCACCTTCTTTCTTTTACTTATTTATTTATTTACATATGTACATATATATTATATGTACATGTGTATCTATGTACATAATGTATATATATATATATATATATATATATATGTATATATATGATGTAATAAATATTTCTATTTTACATCACATGTATAATATATTAAAATTTAAATTTTTGGATATTAAAAAATAAAGACTTGCCAGCAATTTTTTTGGTTTCAACAACACAAAAAAGGAACGTTGGTATTATTCTTATTTAATAATTTCGGCTTTTCTTCTTAGTTTCTTTGTACAGTTATTCCATTGTTTAAACATTAAAGAGGAAACGAGATGACACTATAGAAGCGCACATGTTTGATGGCGCGGTTAAATGAAAAAGAACTCACAACGGTACCGAATAATTGCATATTCTATCTATTGTGAATGATCATACGAGTTAAAAGGAAAAGTGGTAAGAACGAAATAATGGAATAAAAATATGTGCTGTAATAAAATTTGTAGACATTTTTTTTTTTTGTAATATTTACACATACGCCGCAATTTGTTATTATTTACTTAAATTGTTAAATGCGTATGTATTTATTATTAATAACAATACTTACCTCCATGCTCAATAGCTACTTTATAGCAAAATATTGTGAAAGAAAAAATAAAATTTATCAAGATTTTCTTCTTTTTTTTTTTTTTTAAGTTTTGTAGCAACCGCTGAACTTTTAAATATTTTCCAAGAATTCCCACTTTACACCCTCCTTTTTTTCTTTTAATTCATTGCACACACAAATGCACTTTTAACAGAAGGTTGCTACGGCAGCCGTTGCTGCTAGTACTTCTGTTATTGGTCTCTGTATGTACCCGCTGACGCACTTACTCCACTCTTACTATCACTATTACACCTCAACAATGATTATCTTTATTGCGGGAATTAAAAAACAACAAAGCCGCAGCAGAAATTCCAGTTCATCCCTTCGTACGTAATTTCTTTTTCGGTTTCTTTTTTTTTTTTTTTTTTATTATTATTAAACAAACACTCAACAATTCTTCCAAACGTCTTTTAATTGACTTTCCTGCGAATATATAACGTTTTTTTTATTTTTTTATTTATTGCTTTAGAAAGGAACACACGTCCAGATTAGAACTAGCGACTCCCAGCAAATTGGAAGTCATTAGTAGTTATAAAGGAAAAAAGACAAATTGACACAATTACAGCAATTTCGCCCAACAAATTTTCACTTGCCTGAAATACGTACAAAATTCACAGTTTAAACCAATAACTAGTCATCTTTCACTTTTAGTTTAATAATTGTCAATTGTTTAAGTATATTTTATAAAATTTTCATCAAAAAATTACACTTATTTTCGGATTTTTTTTTTTTTTTACATTACGAAAAATTGTTGACGAAAAATGCGACCGAAAATGAAACACGAAACTTTTTCAGCATTCATCGGGTGAACAGAGTTACCATTTGCAATTTATATCTCTCAGAAGTATTATTCAGCATATTGCAAAAAAGGAACACTTTTTTCTTCCTTTTTTTTTGGAAAAATTAAGGAATTTACGAACGAAACACTTTCTTAGGGCTTTTTTTTTTGTACTTATAAATAATTTTCACTTGGCGGAACTAACGAAATGCAATTTCATTTACTAATGCTTGTCAAGCAGAATATAAAATTGCTGTTACAATGGCAGTGTTGCCCATAACATTCACCTTTTATTTTTTTATAAACGTAAAGCCTCCTAAGAGCAAACTTCTTTTTCAACTTACATAGATAGGTATTACGTTGTAGCACGCAATTAAGGTACATGCGCTGTGCAATAATAAAGACGTAATCTTTCTATTAACAGTATGATGCTGTGAAATTAACATGATATCTTACTGTGAATAGTTTATGGTAGCCTGCTAAGAAATAAGATTATGGAAACAAATCCTTTAATATGTTTTTATAAATTATTATAACCATGATCTATTGCATGACTTACAAACACAAGTAATTGCAAATAATAAATTTTCTTTGACGATTTATCATTTTTAAATATAAATCCATATATCAAATGAATGACAAATTATACTTGTGTACGTTAAATACTATGTAAATATTAGGAAATCTTGAAGACCTAAACCTATTGATTCCTTTTCTAATACATCTTCGAAGGTTTTTTTTCCATAAATTTATAAAACAAGAAAACACAAATGATTGACCAAAAGATATATAGACAATTGCATCTGGCAATAAATGAGGAAGTTTTATTCGCTTTACGCGATGAATCTTATATGTAAACAACTTATAATCCAATCGATTTTGATTTTATGTTCATGGTAAAAAGTAAAAAACACCTCCTCGTAAGCTCTATATAAATACTAAACATTGTTACAAACATTGATAAATATGGTTGAATCAATTTTTATATCCTAAATATTTGTATAACATTAATAAATATTATGATATTGTAGAGAAAACCTTCAAATTGCTTTTCACAGAGCTTCGGAAATTCGAAGAACTCACGAACAGACTACGATTGTCTAGCTGACCAAGACAACACAGATTATTTATGGTGTAATGCTCTCCTCCTTCTAATGAAATAAATGAAATCATCAATGGCTGGATATAAAAAGTAAAAAAATATATACATCCGCCTTGGATATGTCTAAACTATTTATTAAACAAATTCCAGTTGTCTCGTACACACTTTACAAAATAATAAAATATAAATATAAGTGCGATAGAAAGTGTAAAACGATATATATAAAAATTTTGTCCGCCTTAAATGTGCCATTTTAAAAGAATCCCATTGTCCGCGCCTCGTATCGAAAAATGTGTATGTTTTGGTTCTAATCAAATTTTGGCTCTTCATCAACACAGATTTATGAGCCATATGAAACAAAAGCCCGCCTCAAATTAATCTTGCGTTAATAATTTGCCGACTTAAATCCGCCAAACGCATACATAGTCGAACAGATATTATTAAATCGACACTGAATCTTATACTTTTAGGCTCAGTATATGTACTATTTGCATACATTTTTTTGCAAATATTTTAAGGAAGTCAAGCAAGCGAAACACAACATCTGGATTATTATAATTTGAAGGGTATGCTTGAACCTTGAATAACAACCACCTTTAATAAATATTTATATGTAATTTGTTGTCAATTGTGAACTGTACATAGCCTTGATAAATAATTGAAATATATTCTAGATTAACAAATGCTCCATTTACTATTCTGATAGTAGACTTGCATTAAATATTTTGTAATTTTCTCCAATTGTTTTAATTTTTAACTATCATCACTGCTTAAATAGAACATGGCGCTTTTTCTTAAATCGGTTTAAAATATATAGGTTACTGCATTATTTCCTATATAGATTTCTGCGACTTTGTATATATAAACGATAGATAGATGAACACACTCTCTCTCACAAGAAACCATCCATATCATTCAGAAGTTTACGATTTCGAAGTATTGTGCAATTAAATTATAAAAGTATTAATTTGTTTATATTAGGGCTGTTAAAATCTACTTTGAATATAAAATTATACAATTTATAATAGCTCGAAACATTGATGTACTAAATTGGCTGTATTTGTTGTTTTTCTCAGAGATTTCCTCTATTTATTAATTGATAATATACCATTATTTGAAATCGTTCTACTCTCAGTAAGTAGAATTTTTTCTTTGTTAATTCTTCACGATCTATATAAACGGCTCAATTTTCGAGTAAATATTTAAATTAATAGAAAGACAGACTTTTATTCAGATGCGAGCTTCTCCCGCTTAATCATGTTACAAGAATACTACTGCAGTAAACACGTTTATTAGCGTAAACAAAATGCAATTTTATGCACTGACGAAGTCAATCGCTTGATTAAATATCGACAATACAAATTCAGAAAAACAAAAATATATAATTCGAAAAACAAAGAAAAAGAGGGTAAGATTACTTAAACTATCTCATTGAAAAATTACATCCATCATGTCCAGAATAGTAGGGACGTAGCCATAATCACGCAAGCCACTGCTACATAAGGTGATTTACGCTCGCCGATACGAGCTAATTTCCAGAAAACCCCCAACAATCTAAAGTTATACAAATTGTAGAAGCATTTATTTGACTTTGTATAGCAAGGAAGATGCGTACCCGGTCTTATTGCGATCCATTATGCTGGGAAAAAGTGAACGTATATAGGCACAGGTACATATCATCAATAAAATTACCGACAACAAACTTTGAAAATTGAAGAGCGCACTCTGAATAATATTGAAAACACAATTAAGTCTTGCAAGAAATCGTAATTAATTATATACTACAGTCCTTTTACCATTTCTCTCTCAGTATGAATATTAAAAAAAATAAAGAAATAAAAATCCGGACAGGCTTTGTTGTCAATTAATACAAAACGACTATTCACAATAAGTGTTTACAGTAATTATCGAATGAGTTTAAGCGAAGAGAGTTGCCATAACCCATTAACAGTGTAACCTGTTGCAAGAATAAATAAACTCATATACATGTCTTTCTGTTGTAACATAGTTCTAAATGTGGCAACTTTGTGTATAATAAGCAAAACGTGCTTATATTATTTCTTGAGAATTTGTGTTATTGTTTTCGTTTACATAAAAAAAAAATCAAAATATTTCATATTTTACATAAATAATCTATGTCTAAATTTATAAGACAAAAAAGTAAATATATTTTACAGAAATATTTTAAAACAGGTTAAATATTGTAAAAAAATACTCGTTTGCCTTATTATTTAAAACATTCAATAAATCGGTAAACTTGAGACTGGCATAAAACGAATACATTTTTCTTTGTTTTTTGTTTTTATATTTTGTTGGAAATGAGCAGTTTTAAGACTTTAAATGTAAGAAAATACCCCAAAGCTGGGAAAATAGTAACGCCGGATACTGAATATTGGAAAAAACTAAGTGTAAGTTTAATATAAAAAGTTACTCAGCTCTATTCAGTACATTTTAAAATTTTTTACTTTATAGGTACCGACGTTAGTTAAGGAATTTGGAGCTATAGATTTTGTTGATTTTAATCCAATAGAACCACATTATTTTGCTGTTACTTGTTCAGTGCGTGTACAAATTTATAATCCCATAACGAAATTAGTAGTAAAGAATTTATCACGTTTTCAAGAAACTGCTTACGGTGGCACATTTCGTCAAGATGGTCGTTTATTGGTGGCTGGCGATGAACAAGGTCTGGTTAAATTATTCGATACCTCTAGCAAAAATGTCTTGCGCTTATTTAAGGGTCATAAAGCGCCAGTTCATCGTGTGAATTTCACAGCCGATCTCTTGCACATAGCTAGTTTTTCAGATGACAAGACCGTAAAATTATGGGATATAACTAGCGAAAAAACATTACATACCTTCACTGATCACAATGATTACGTACGCGCTGGTGCTGTCAATCCAGTATCAACAGATGTTATCGTTTCTGGTGGATATGATGGCAAAATTCAAGTATATGATACGAGAACGCAGCAAGCTACTTTAAACGTTGATCACGGTTGTCCTGTGGAGTCTTTGCTCTTCTTACCTACAGGCGGTATATTCCTCAGCGCTGGTGGTACTGAAGTACGCGTGTGGGATGTCTTCGCCGGCTGTCGTTTATTGGCAAAATTATCACAGCATCATAAAACTGTTACTTGTTTACGTTTGGGTTCGAACGGTAAACGTATATTATCCGGTGGACTGGATCGTCATATTAAAATTTATGATGTTGCTTCTTATGAAGCTGTGCATACATTAGACTTTTCCAATTCGATACTGAGCATGGGTGTAGCCCCCAATGATCAAACTGTAGTAGCTGGCATGGTTGATGGTTTAATTTCTATACAAAATATGGAAAGTTGTCGTGAAAACGAACGACAACAACAGCAAACGCGACGCAAACGTGTTTTTAGTGCATTTTCTGATCGCGCTGATCTGCCAGTAGATCATCAAATTGTAATTCAAAAACACCGTATTTTGAATAATTATGATCGCCTTTTACGTCGCTATGAATATACGAAATGTTTGACTTCCGTTTTAAATCCAGCCGTTTCTAAATGCCATCCTGAAATTACTGTCAGCGTTATGCAAGAGTTAATTCATCGCAAGGGTTTACATCGCGCCTTAGCAGGACGATCTCAGAACTCTTTGAATTCTATAATATACTTCATAAATCGGCATTTAGGTGAACATCGATTTATGCGTGTACTTATCGATGCCGCCACAATTCTATTGGATGTTTATGATGATAAATTCAATGAATTTACCGGTCAATTGATTCAAAAGTTCTTGAATTTAAGTGACACATTGAAACGTGAGACGGCTCTCACATACAATTTGCTAGAGCTACAAGGAGCTCTAGAATTGTTAGTGGCTGCTTCCGATGTGTCAAATAACGATGACGAAATGGTGCATTTCATTAGAGAAGGCAACGACCGAACAAATATCAAACAATCTGCTATGGCGAAAGAAGGATCAATCTTAACAGTTTAGCGAAAAGGAAATTCTGATAATTTCAATAAATCGCTGTATGCTTAGTTTTTTTTTTTTTTTTTCTTCCTTAATATTTTTAGTTATCAAATCGCATAAATAATGCAAATAGTGTAAGAAAGCCTAATGTAAGGGGCGTGTACAATTCGTCACGTATTCGCTTTAAAAGTTTTGTTTTGCAAATAAATTTTTGCATTCAACGCTTTCTCTTCCTTTCTACATTTTCCCCATAAATGCCGGATAGAACATCCCTAATTGAAAAATAGGGAAAATTATTATTGTAAATGAAAATTTGTCATTATACGTTAATTTTAAGCATAAATTATATTTTTCTTTATTTTCATCTAATTTTGCATGCGCGTTGAGACCGCGTAAAATATTCGTGCTCTGTATGTCGTGATCAATTTAAATAAAATTTTTTAAAATGAATTCACATCCTTTTTTTTTATTCTACAAAGTAATTGAGTTAGTTTCTAAAATTTATCGTAACTTTGAACAATAATTGGCCAAATTCAGCTATTTTGCCTTGCCTTGCTTCATATACAAAAATCCCATACAGTTATTTTAATAACCCATAAACCATCGCAAATATGGACGATGTGGTGGACAGGAGGGAAGTGGCAATAGACAGCTAGATAGTTTTTTTTGTCACTAAACGAAAGTTATACAAATAATGTTTTAATGGTGATATAAGAAATCAATTTCGCGATGCGTCTTCTATGTTAAATAGAAAATTAGGAATTCTAATGGATATTTTTAGTTTGTTGTCACAGATCCAATTTTAAAATTAATGTAAAATTAGTTTAAAAAAAAATTGAAAAATTTCCCAAAATATTGTCAGTAATAATAGTAGTAGTAGTAGTAGTAGTAGCAGTAGTAGTCGTAGTAGTAATCCACAACATGTAGCAGTTACTGGTTCAACATTTAATGTAACAGTTATCAAAGCCTTTTGAAATGTTTGTGCAAACAATTTTTCGCTCAATCAACAACTCATGCATCCATCTTCAATAGTAAGTAAGTAAGTAAGTAAGTAAGTATTCGGAGAAATTCTTAAATATTTATTTAAAAAAAGAAAACAAAAAAAAAAAATTAACCGCACTTCATACGTCAGAGCAAATAGGATTTAGTAGGTTACACCCATTCGAAAGTAATAACAAAGTAAAAAAAGCCTTAAAATGAATTTTGAACGTTTTTGATTCTGGTAAACTTTTGAAAATGTTGGTAAAGTTTTTGCAAAACTTTTTCAATCTTCGTATTAAATGAATGAATGTTTCACACACTTCGCTAATTCCAAGTGCTGAAACTTAAAAAAGAGCAACAAGACAGACAAATGGGAGCAAATGGTATCGGGGGACGAATAAGCGAATGATTTGATCTTTGTCAGTAGTAGCATTTGTTATATAGTCAGTAGTTATGCCAGGGATTATCGCAAAGTCGAATGTCGCGTAGATATTAATCATTGTCGTACATAAAATATTTATATATATATATATATATATATATATATATATATATATATATATATATACGCACGTTTTTTTTATATGTATGCTAACTGATAAAATTAAACGTATATATATATGTTTTTATGTTTGTTTTATTAATCTTGTCAGTCACTCAGTCAGTTAGTTAGCTACATAGTCATGCGGACTTCTATTGCTTATCAATTTACTCGACTTGTTGTTTGTGATTGCCTTTTCCAAGCAAATGTGCGTACATTCACGCATATATATATAGATACATTAACTGATTTGTACTTAAAATTAAAATTAAATAAATACATTCTTCCATACTCACCATCATCATCATCATTACCATCATCATCATCATCATCATCATCATCATCATCATCATCATCAACGAAGGATGGGAATATATAGACTTTATTGTGTGAGACGCTTGTGTAACGCCCATAAATTTACATCGAAAATACGTTATCTATCTATCTAATCAATCAATATATGAATATATTTCGAATTTATAATTAAAAACAAAAATTAATTTTTAAATGATATGAAAGAAATTCATTAAAAAGTTTAAATTATGATCTGATTTAACCTGACACATACACATACCTCCTCCTCCTTGCAATTGCTTTGACGCTTGCGCATAAAACTTTTAAAAGAAAAAGCGTCAACTAAAAGCGTCCGTCATTCTATTCTTTAACATGAAACTGAATGTTCTTCAAAGAACTGTTATTACTCGACAATGATGGGTATTCGAGATTCGTTTTAAGACATATGGACGACGTCGCTTGCTTACTTACTTACTTGTTTATGACTTTATTTTTTTTTATCTTAATATAACGTTCGCTATCCGGCGAATTTTTATATACAGTCATACATAATATTCTTTTCGTTCACATTGTGCGAAGGCACAAATGCATGTGTATACCATACGACGACTCTCTTCGTTTATTCTATTCATTATTTATATAAAGTGTTATAATTGATACATTTTGAAAGAAAGCAGTCATACAAAATACAAAGATACGAAAATATAATACAAAAAAAAAAAAA
>KK351339.1:95218-116233 GCA_000671755.1 Glossina brevipalpis | reverse complement strand
TCTTCTTCTTCTTCATCTTCATCGAAATTGATCCTAGCAAAGGAGAGAGTAGTCAGTTAGTCAGCCATTGGGTTGGTTGGTGGTACAAGTTAAAATTCAATTTTATCTTTGCCTGACTTTATACAGATATTTCTTGTGAAGTCTCATAATCAGGCCCGAGTTTATTTTGTATAACTCGTTGCTATAATGTTTGTAATCTTTTTCAACGCGAACGAACTAGCGACACAAGATACTATCTTCCGCATAATAATAAATGAATAAATAAAATTTTCTGTCATGCACATACATATATAGGAGGAGATCGTTAATGAACACTAGAATGAAGAGATAATAAGAAAGAGAACAAAGCCTTGAAATAAATCTATCGATTACAACAACAACTACAACTCATCGTAAACATATTTAGAGAGCTCGAAGCTTACTGTTCGACGGATCTAAACAGCTTAAAGGCAAAAAGCTTCATGTCATGCTTCTTTTACCAAATGCCAAATGCTAAATGAATACAGCGGGTATGCAATGGAAGGACTTGATTTTCATCGAAAAGTCAAAAAAGTTTCTATTCTAAATTTGGACGAGATAAGACAATATTAAGTAATCATTGGGCTGAGTTTTGTGAAACTCCTAAGCATGTCATTCATTACAATTTCATACAAAATCTCCTAGTACGCGTCTAAATACAATACAGCTTTAGTGAATGACTTTTAAGCGGACTGTTGGTTATATTCAAAATTTAGAATTTTAGAAATTTCGGCCTAAGAAGAAGGGGAAATACATTTTCAAAGTCAACCAATAAACAAACACGTCCCGATTATACAGTTTTGATATGTTTTCCAGCAGAGACCCTTTTTCGTTATGCTGTTTTCGCTAAGAGTTTAAATATCACACCTTTAATGGATTTCCGAATGCGCTCAGTAGGGGCTAATGGGTTTATTTTTAGTAGTAATTTTCTTTGTTGTGGCCTTAGAAGGCACTTTTAAGAACTTTTTTTTTTTTTTTTGAATATTATCGAAGAAATAATCTTAATTTCGTTCCATGGACTCATATATTCTCTCTGTTCAATGTACAAAGGTAACATATCAAATCACATTATAAAGTGTTGTGACGGAGGCAAAACGTATGCAGCATCACGTAATGATTGCACAAATTATGAGGCTGAAGTTGATAGTATTCCTCCCATATGGCGTGGTCTTTGCCATTCGACTTTTACGGTGTGTTGTTCGCGTGAAATACAAGCCCAAATGTGTACCGCTGGCCGATTAGCCGCTTTGCGTGGTTCACGTTGCGATGAAGCGAAAGGGACAACTACAGCATATGCGGATTGCTGTCGAGCTTGTCAAATTGGTCTCGCTGTCAAGGTATCCGGCAACAGTTGCAACGACGAATTGTTTAACTCATTCGCTAAGGTGGAATCATTTGTTGAATGTTGCGGCAATATAACGAACTCTGAACAAACGAATACAAACAGTGGTACTGTTCTTTCGGAGGATGAAAATATTAACGACGACGGGGCCATAATACTTCGTATAGATGATGGTATGTGTGATGTATGAGATATTTAAGGGAAGAGAGAAATAAAATATAAAATAATAATTTATTTTTATATATATAACTCTTCAGATATCTGTCGAAAGTTTCGGTTATGCGAACAAATTTGTGAAACAACAAAGGAATCTTATCGATGTAAATGTCATCCTGGCTTTAAACTTAATCCCAACATGGTCACATGCTCCCCTATAGAGTTACAAGAAGAGACGGAAGATGATGATAATGATGATAATGATGTTAAGATCATAATCGATAAAGAGAGACTCAGTGGTAAAAGCGACAATAGCTACAAAGGCGAAACAATAGAAGAAGAAGATGAAGAGGATGACGATTTGCAGCATTCTAATGCATTGCAAGACTTATCTTGTCCAAAGGGTTTTAAAATTGATCCTTCGCGTCACGTATGCCTTAAAATCGATCAAGGTATGTATGTATGTATGTATGTATGTATGTATGTAGTGAAAACGGTTAAATGAATTATAACCATAAGCAAGAAAGTAACATATGTTTGATGTGATGGCAACCCTTGTGATTTCGAGTATCAAATACCATAGCGAAGTATTTTATTAGTGCTCACTGTGTAAGTTGGTCGACTTCCGAGTACGCCGCTCTTTCCCATTGGATATCTTAATAGCCGTTTTGCCAAGTCATAAATTCTCCCTATAGGTGCTATAGGTAGTGAGAGTCCCTTGACTATATATGGAGACCCTTTATGGATGTAGTTGTGAACGGATCAAGCTCACTTTCATATCTGATCTGCGCGGCTATTGATTACAAATACTTATGCTATATTTGAAATTTTTATAACAGTTATGTTGCCGTCAAAATCGCTCCGACAACAGATGACTAGCGGGCAGGCAGTAAAGGAGTAAAGCTATATCGGTTTAGTTCGATAAATCAACTTGGAATTGTACGCTTATCAATTTCTATTTATATTCCAACGAATCATTTTTTTCGTTAACAACTATACTTTTGATCATTGGTTCCATTATTCCATTATTAAACATATATGTGCCGATTATAGGAAAAATCCAATATAAATTTTAATCGTGTTATCTATAAATCTAGTCTAGCTGGCAGGGCTTTCTTTCTTGCAAAAACTGACTACCATGTTGTATCCAATTTATTAGGTGTTTGTTACATGTATTCTGGCAGTTTGTTCACTTGAAAAAGTCATTTATTGAGAGAAATTGGTACAATGTGGCATCGTGACGGGATCATATCGGAAGTATTCATGATCTTTTGCGGCTATTCATGAATCGATCCACTTTTTTGCAGTTCTTCAACTTTGTGGAACCGCGTGCCAACCAAGCCATGCCGCATCGATTTAATCAAGTGGTAATCAGAAGGCGCCATGTCTGGTGAGTACGCTGGGTGCGGCGAAACTTCGAAACATTCGGGCTGCAACAATTTATTCTTGATCGCATTTGCAACACGTGGCCGAAATATAATTTTCAGCCAAATCGTTTGGTAGCCACTTTACATCCTTTTGGGCCTTTCTAATCGCATGCAAACGTCTAGAAACAGCTAATTCATGAACTTCTAAGTTCATGTTCCAAAGTTCTTTGAGAGTTTGAGCTGAGTTTTCATCGTTTTCGAACTTTTTTGATCTTCCAGGCCGTTCCTTGCCATTGACCTCAAAATAATCACTTTTAAACAGTTGAAATTAAAACCGATAGAGGAAGATCGAAATTATGGAAGTTGTCTGCCAGAATACACGCAAACAGCTAATATTTGAGAATTTTTGTCTTAATAAACTTAGGGTCTAACGATTTTGTAATGGTCTTCAAAATTATCGTAAGAGAGGTCTTTCGCGTTTTCAAACAATAATTTTCTGCTTTTAATTTGAGACATTTTTTTTGGAAATTTTTTCGAAATCGCACAGATAATGGTAGCTTGGAAAATGAGGACGAACCCTATGTCGTAGCTATGAAGTGCGCGAAGGGATTCGAATTTGTAGAGAAACTTGGTCGTTGTGTTGATATTGACGAGTGTCTAATCGATGAAAATGCCTGTGATAGCACTCAACGTTGTGTTAACGACATTGGTGGATTCCACTGCGATTGTAAAATTGGTTTCATTTTGGATATTACGCTCAATGCTTGTGTTGATATCAATGAATGCTCTGTTAATAATCATAATTGTTTGGAAACGCAGCGTTGCGATAACACTCATGGAAGTTATGTTTGTACTAGAATTCAAAACTGTGGAACGGGTTACACGCTTAATGCGGACAGTGGAACCTGCGATGACAACGATGAATGCGCCCTGGGCACACATAATTGTAAGCCCGGTTACGAATGTCGAAATACCAAGGGATCGTTCCGTTGCTATCGTAAACATACAACAACAAGTACAACCACGACAACAACCACGACCACGACCACAAGTACAACCACAACGACAACAACGGCTAAGCCGCCGATACATCAGCATAACGAATATTATGAATACAGATATCGCAATGCGACGGGTAGTTTAAGATACACGCCATCGCCGTGCGAACCCGGCTTGCACAGAAATTACTTGGGAGCCTGTGTAGGTAAGTTATGAAAAGCAAATACATTTCGAAGCAGCCGAAGCAGCAGCAGATATTATTTCATTAATATATTGTAGATATAAACGAATGTCACAACGCTCATATACTGAATCCATGTGGTTCCCAAAAACGATGCGTTAATACGCATGGCTCATATCGATGTGAGAACTTATTGCAATGTTCGGCAGGATTTAAATTGAATTCGGACGGAAGCAAATGTATAGGTGCGACATGGGTTGATGCTAGCAAATCAGTGGTGTTTTCAGTTAAAAAGTTTTTTTTTTTTTTTTTTCGTTTTTTTTAGAAATTGAAGAATGTTTTCATGGTAGACATGGCCTTGTAAGGGCGAGCTCTGCTTGTGGCTGCCCTGCCGGACATTTGGTAGCGCGTTCACCCCATGGCTCAACAAGTTGTACGGATGTAAATGAATGTGAACTAAAAGGACCGTCTCTTTGTCCTTCAAATTCGAAATGCATAAATACCCAGGGCTCATATTTTTGTGAATGCAAACCAGGATTTCAGAAAAGTGGGGAAGCTTTGGGGAACTTATGCTTGGATGTTGACGAATGTAATGAAATAGCCGGACTATGTTCGCAAAAGTGTTTAAATTTCTTTGGGGGTTATCGCTGCACTTGCCTGGCTGGTTACGAGCTAGGACCGGATAATCGAACTTGTACGGATGTAGATGAATGCGATATACAAGGATCATACAAATTGTGTATGGGTACTTGCATTAATATTCCGGGAAGTTATGAGTGTTCTTGTCCGCGCGGATATACTTTGGCTAGCGACCGCTTTACTTGTCGTGATATCGATGAATGCTCAAAAGGACAGTTTTGTACCGGTCACCACGACGTTTGTACAAATACTCGAGGTGGTTATAAATGTACTACAATCGTATGCCCACCCGGTTATACTTACGATGCCGATCAAAAGACGCGTTGTCAATTAAGTAGAGCTTGTGAGGGCGACGAGTGTTATACTAAACCGTTAGCATACACGTATAATTTTATCACTTTGGTTTCGAAATTACCCGTACCGCCAGAAGGACGGACTATATTCAGTTTACGCGGTCCCGTCTATTATGATATTGATTTTAGTCAAGTTGAAATTGTGAAAATTGTTTGCGCTGCCAATATTGAAAAGGCGACATATAACCACTTCAGTACAATTAAAGACAAGCATGAAGTTCATTTAACTCTTAAACGTCCCCTGGAAGGACCCCAAGAAATCGAGCTGGAATTAGCTATGAATGTCTTTACAAGAGGACTGCCACGTGGAAAAAGTGTAGCCAGATTACTTATTTTGGTCTCGCAGTATACATTCTAGGTTCACTATATGCGTAATATAAGTAAAAAATATATGTATATATGTGTGTATATAAACAATTGTTTTTTTTTTTTTTTTTTTTTTGTTTTTTACTTTCAAAGCTAATGAAATTGCTAATTGACGTTAGTTTGGTTCAGAATAAGTGAATGTTCCGATTTACTGATTTATTGATTTCAAGCCAATTTTAAGGAAAACAAGACACGAATGAATTTGCTGCTGGAAATCTGAGTAAATTTTATTAAATTGAAACTCTTCGCGGATTACTTGAAAGAGCATGTCTGGGAAATTTTAAAATAGAATAGAATAGAATAGAATATCGAACAAAATCTATTAAGTAGAATTCAATTAATAATTTCGCGAAGTAAAGGCAAGTAAAACTATGGCGAACTTATGTCGGATTAAATTTAAATGAAGTGCGAGGATGCAGGATTTTCGACTTCTCTTGTAAATTGTTTAGGGTTACGCGTCTTCTACGCAAAGCAAATTGTAAATAGGGTAAGTCCCCAAAATCCGAGCGATATACATACAACATCTGGTTTTCAAAATATATATTGGAATCACAATTTTATAACTTTTCAGCGACTTTTTAGTGAGATTAAGCATTTAAAAAAAATTGACACAACATATATTCGAAGTTTTGTCGAAATATCAGTTAGTACTTTTTCTCTGATATCTATCTGATAGGATAGTATATAACTTTTGGGTCGAAATATGCCGAATAGAATCAATAAATTAACATGGACTTCGTGTGCTCCAACAACGATATTAACGCCACCATATGCACTTTGTACGGAACATTAGTCAAGACATGACATGACATGAAATATATAACCAGCCGCATTGGAGAAGTGTGATCTCACTGCAACTTCGCCTGAAGTTTCATTGAAAATTAACGGAACTCTAAACTTCAATTAATTTGTCGGATACTCTTCCTATGGCCAGATACGTTATATTCCTAAACAAAGTTTTACTAACATTAGAACTTGAGAGCTGTCTTAGTAAATGAGAAAAAGGGCAAAACATCAGGTCTTGAGCGTATTTCATATGAAATGATCAAAGCTTTGTCAGAATCAAGTAAATAATATCACTGAGAATGTAAATAAAATGAAATTATATTTCTACTGGTTATATTCCCAAGTTTATGGAAACTTGCGGTGATTCTTTTCTTTCCGAAACAAAAAAACACGTTTGAATTGTATCACACTACTACTACTACTACTACTACTACCGTTAAATCTCTCTGCAATTCTGTCTCTCAAAAATTTTAAAAACAATTATAGCTTTGAAATTATCTTGGCTTCTTGAAACCAAAACTTTTAATTACATTTGTATGTGTATGTAATGTGTATGTATGCAATTTAGCCCTGTCTAGACGATCGGTCGTTGAACAATGATGACGACGCTAACACTTTTAGAAGAATCAAATTTTCTTAATTTTTTCCTAATCTCACCTTAAAATATTTTCAACATTAATTATATTTGTGAAGAGATATCTTCATAGGCCAGCCTGCCTGCTCGTAATTCTCAACAATTTGCCACATTTTTTCTCTCTGCTTAAAACTTTAAGATTTCAAGATTTGTATTTTTTCAGTAGTTTCTTAATCCTTAGATGTATACTGTTGCTTCAATTGTCTTCAGACCGGCTTACTAATTTTACTCAAAAACCTTAGTTCAGCCGTGGCCGAAAATAAATTGATAATCAAAGGCAACAACAAATTACTAGTGAGTCATAAAGTTAAGAATTTTACTTGGAGAGATATTTTCGATTTTTGAGTTTACTACTACTATGAAGAAGTTATTTATCAAATTGAAAAAAAATTATTTCAATGTTTGATCGATTCTTGCATTTGAAAATTTTATTGGATAAATGCTAGATTTTTGGAAAATTCGTTATGTTGCCAATTAGTCTACACTATGCGTTTGAGACTTAGGCAGTGTTACGAAAAAATTACATATCAATAATAATAAATTTATATGAAAAGCTACCAGAATCTATCTAATGGAAATTTCAACTTTCAAATAAAAAATAAGATTAATCAAAGGATGGACCAAGACTCTCGCGAAATTCAACAAGTAAAGCCATAGAATGGGCTCTGTAGTCCGAGGAAACTTTGACGAACAAATAGCGGATTATAGAAGTTTTTGATCAGTGAAGTGCTGGAAATACAATAGGCTTTAGCACATTAGTGCTAACCTATGTGGGTTCTGAATCAGCCGAGACTGCCATTAGATTTGATAAAAAAAAACAAAAGAAGCAAATTTTCATAGTCGGCCCGAACATAGTAAAAAATTACAATCTCAATATGGGAGAAGAAGTTGACCTCATGGACAGCTTCTTCTGGGTAACTATAGGATCAGACTCAAAAGTCGCAAGTGATATATATCAGATTATTTTGTTATATGATCAATTCCTCGGTATTGTAAAAAAAAGAAAGAACCCCCAAATCTTTCATTATAGTAGAGTTCAGATCAGATAGAAACTTGCAGAGGCATTATGTTCTTATAAAAAGCACGATGGAAAGAAAAGAGGAAGACCCCCCTTAAGCAATAATCTAGAAAAGGAAATAGAAGACAAAAAACAGCGAGCTGCCGTGATATCTGCTCGGTCCGTCAAAAGATATGCGGACGAGACGATTAACGAATAACGAAGATGAAGTTCTAAAAATAGACGTACATTTCCACGTTGCAACGGATTTTTACAACTTAAGTGTATTAAATGTAAGGTTGCTCTCTGTTTCGCAACAAAAATCGTAATTGTTTTGCTGCATTTCGTTCCTAAATAATTGAAAAAAATCATATAATAATATATGATGTAAATATACATACACATGACCATTCGTTTATCTAAAGAATAATTTTAGTACATATAAACGCCTAGTGTTGCCAAAAGTCTACATTCTCCTTTTTGCAAAATAAATCCTTAATATTATCATATGAATTTCTTAAATTATTTTTTACGTAATCTACACGGCTACGTCCCTGTCGAGAACAATTTTTTTTTTTTTCTTAATTCAAAACAAAACATCGGAACAGAATCATATAAAAATGTGATTTGAAATTGATATATGTTAAATGAATCTGCGTCTCTATCTTGCATCTTGTATTTCCAAAATTTCATTTGAATAAATATAATTAAGCAAAAAAGAAATTTCCTTCTTGCTCTAAGTTAACAACAATAATAACGGAAGTTTACACGAAAAAAAAAAAACAAACATTTAATCGCAAGTTATCATCAATCTTCCTCCTATTCGTTATGGTCACCACTAAGCGCAAATCGATTATGCTCTATTTCGAATACCAGGAATAATGTCTGTTTAGTAGTCGCGTTTTGATACGCGGCATCTTCAAATAATTATAAAACATACGAACACATCAGTTTCGGTCAACTCGCATAAGTTGTTGTTGTTATATTCGCCTTTTTTTTTTGTCTGTATTTAATTTATATTAATATCTCATTTTATTTTGTTTTTTTTTTTTTTTCACTTCAGTTGCAAATACACAATTTCATCCACACCACATTTTTAATATTTTTCTTGTTTTGTTTCCTTTTTTTTTTTTTATCATTATTTAGAAATAATGATTAAATTTAAAAAAAAAATATTATGAATTTATAAGTATAATATTTAATTATAATTTTTTTTAAGTATTACGCATGAATTTATGTGTATATACGTTTGTGTGAGTGAAGAGTTCATAATGCGTACATTCTTAGTTATAATTATTGCATTTACTTGTGTAATGTATTCGAATTATGTATGTATGTAGGTGTGTGTTTATGCATGTATGTATATATATATATGTGTATGTATGTATGTATGTATGTATGTATGTATGTATGTATGTATGTATGTATGTGTATGTATATGTGTATATATGTATATATGTATGCATGGGTGTATGTATGTATATGTGTATGTATGTATGTATGTATGTATGTATGTATGTATGTATGTATGTATGTATGTATGTATATGTGCATGTATGTATGTATATGTGCATGCATGTATGTATGTATGTATGTATGTATGTATGTATGTATGTATGTGTATGTATGCGTATGTTTATGTATGTATGTATGTATGTATGTATGTATGTATGTATGTATGTATGTATGTATGTATGTATGTATGTATGTGTTTATTTGTTTGTATGTATTTATAGGTGTATGTATGTATGTATATGTGTATGTATGCTTTGATGTGTGAATGTGTGTATGTATGCGTGAGTGTGTGCATATATGTATGCGTATATATATATATATATGTACGTGTGTATGTATGCATGTATTAAGTGTAGAATGGAAGAAAGAGAGAAAAAAAAAGAAAGCCAGATAGAGGTAAAGACCGATAGAAGAGTAGAAGAGGAGAAATAGGAAATAAGATAGAATATATATAAAATTAAGCTTCACACAAATTTATTTATGTCTAAACATATATAAACTTAGCTTATTTCATTTAATTTAATTTTTTATATATATACGACGACGCTTATACATAACTATCTATGGTATACGTAACTCTACATGTTGTTTCGTGGGTATAATGATGTGTGAAGGGATGTGCTTGTTGTGTATTGTATATAATATGGCAATTGGAGCTTTTGTTTTTTAAAGTTGCCACAAAAAAATATTAATAATTTTCTTTTTTTTTTTTCCTTTTTTATTTTATTTTATGTTTTATGTTTTGTTATTGTTTAAACACATTACCATTACATACGCTTTTCATAGATTAATTATGTGTATTTTTTTTAATTATATACGTAAACCATTAGGCATATTTCTAAATATGTTTTTGTTTCGACACAGAAAATAAAAAAAAAAAATACAAAAAAATACAAAAAAGAAAAACAAAAATCAAAAAGCGATTTCATGTAAATTTGTATATAATTTTGACTTAATTGAAATATTTAGCTATAAAAAATCTCTCTTGAAAGGGACAGAGAATTGTATCCAAGATCGGGAAGATTAAAGAAATCCAAGTGGATATGAAAAGTATTTTAAGGACGACTTTATATTAAGAAGTAATTTTTATGGAACAATTTTTTCTAATTTTCTACATAAACAATTTAAATTAAAGTTTCAAGTGATGAAGAAGAATATAAAAAAAGTTTTTATAAAAATATATATTAAAAATGCACTCTTCTATAGGCTCATTAATAAAAATTTTGGATTAAAAAAAAAATGGAATAAAAATTGAAAAACAATATTTTTCTTGCATTTTAGTCATCACTTTACAATTTACACTTTACACCCATCAATCACCAAGAAATGAGACATACGGGAATTGTTCTTTCAATTTTTAGAGACAAATAATCAACGCACATCAATACAGTCTACATAAAGCGTAAATATATCCTTGAATAGCTTAAGATCATGCAGAAGTCGGTTTACGATTCTTTTTATCTTTCTCTCTCTCTCTCTCTTTCCCTCTCTGTATGCCTACATCGTTTTTTTTTTTTTTTTTTTTGTTGGAATGCGATTAAAAATCTGTGTAATCTTTAGCCGTATTTACTCGTGCCTTTAACGATCATAGATACGTCGTAATACTTGTGGGAAATTGCTTACGTTATGCGTATAATTATAACTTCTAATCCATCGCATATATTAGTCGCTTGCTATTTAACAAAATTATTAAATTTACGCACCACCTCCCTCTAAAGGGCAAAATTTTCATTTTAATGAGACGTATTGTGTTGAAATAAAATTTAAAAAGAAAAAAAAAATGTCTCTAATGGCCACTTAAAAAAGACCGACTAACTGACATGCTGTGTAGAATGAATTTCTTTTTATACATTTGTTTGAAGTTGAGTTTGAGTTATAGGTATTACACAGACAAAGGCAAAGATTATTTTTATAAATTTAAGAAAACAGTTTATATAATAAAAAAAAAAATGATACTATCCCTACAAGCCTTTTCAAGAGGGATTCTTTCAAGCAGCTTACTGTTCATTCCAAAGAGAAATAAGGGAGTAAAATATCTATATATATGTAGTTATTAAAGATATTATTAGACAAAAAAATATTTGATAAAAATAAAATTCATATTAGAAAAAAGAAAATAATATAATTATAAAAAATACAAGCAATAGAAATAATAATTAATTCGAATTTAAATATTCATAAGAAATAGTTTTTGTTTTTTTTTGTTTCTCAAAATATGCACGACAGACAAAATTACAAATTCTACAAACTACATTATATTTATATTCCGTGTTTTATGTTTCTATTTATATTTTGTATTTATATTAAGTTTAAGAGAAGACGGAGAGCAGGATGTTACTGCTGCTGCTGTTTCCACTAACAACCACTGTGTGTGTAGGAAGATACAAAAGTAAAGCTTTATAAAGGTGACTTTTTTTTTATGATTTTAGACAAGCGGTTAAGTTTTTTTTGTTTTTTTTTTTTTTTTTTTAAATAATTACTTAAGACGCAATGCAATGCACATAAAAATATAAGCCGTTGTTATTGTTGTTGCCGTTGTAATGGAAAGCGAGATTTTTTTTTTCTTTTCTTTTATAGTTGTGTAGATGAGCAGATTTTGTGGAGGAGTTGTTGTTGTTAGCAGCAAAGAAGCAGAGCACGGCCTTTTGCAGTTTCGTGTGTAATTTTTCTTTCACTCATTTTTTGCGCCTTAACCATCCTCTTTAGGAGGGGTGAACCAACCTATATAAGGAGAAAAAAAAAAAAACAAAAACAAAAACAAAAGATTGTAAGAATGTACCATAGAAAAAGCAATCGAACATAAAATTAATATGCATATATTTTTAGGTAAATATACAACAAAAAATGTGGGCAATAGATGGATCAAGTAATTTTTATATCCTATTTATATTAGGCAGTCCGAAAATTTCTTGGGGCTTTTCACTATCAAATAAAATAAGTTTTTTTTTTTTTTTTTTTTTTTTTTTTTTTTTTTTTTTTTTTTTAAATATATATAACGAACAAAACTTGTTGCTTTTTGATGAATTAAGTTTTTCTGCAATCTCTCGTATCGTTATGTATTGATCAGCTTCAATCATAACCTTTAGTTGGTTAGTCATCATAATTGTGTTTGGTCTATCAGAATGCGATAAATCTTTTATCCAAAAATTTCCGGAACGAAACTTCACAAATTAATTTTCGCAAAAGCATTCTGCTACAGCATTAGCTCCATATACAGCACATACTATTCTGTATGTGTTTCTGCAGCTCTTTTACCTTTCTTGAAATAAATAAGTAAAATATATCTTATATGCATACTTTGATCTTCCATCTTAAAAATTGCGTCTCATTATTATATCATCGCTTTGAAAGTTGTTCACAAAATAAACGTAAGCCTGCTCTACATAATCCTATATATATATCTTTAATTCTAATTACCTGTCTAACCTAACTTAATGTCGAGAAAAAACCGTAAGAAATTTCCGGACTACCTAATACTAGTAAATAATAATAGTTCCGCATTATGTGATAGACTTTTCAGATGTAAAAATTTTAATTTCAAAATGGTAATTAGATCGAATATAATGGTTGGTTGGTGGTCAACGTGGTGAAGTCAATGACAACCGGCTTTGATTTCTTACAGTTTAAGATCCCGTTCGCTATAAATATTCGATTCAATTTTGATTTCGTCAATTTCAAGTTTCTGCTGAGTTTCAAAAAATAAACTTTGTTACCCATTTGGGTAACGTGCACCACATAAAACGTTCCCTTATCAGTAAGCCAGTTATTGATCAACGCAAATATGTATCGAAATGTGTGAGTTAAACACTGAGATGAAATTTAATTTACTCTATTCCGAAACTGTTTAAATAGCCGGATATTTTTTTGCAAATATTATTTTATCACGAACTGAAGGTGGCTTAATTTCAGTCAGTTTAACCCAACTGGAAGTATATTCTCTCTCCAATGCAAACTAAGAAATATTTGGGGAGCATGCAGCACTCGATTGTAATAAAATTGCCTGCAATAGATGTAAAATGTTTTCAATTTCGATCAAAATTGGTGTCAGACAGAAGTCAGTTGAAAAAGAGATTTAAATCGATCGTTCAATTTTATTGTTTTCGTTAACACGCTCACATAAGAAACACTTTTGAAATAGTTTGAAGTTTTATTTAATATATGAGAGTGTTTTGTGTTTTTTTTAAATGAATTCATGTGTAATGTAATGGATAAGCATTGAACTGAAATTGAAAATGGCAAAGTTTTGCTCGAAGAAATCGGAAATGAAATTGAAAAGGGAGAGAGAAAATATTCGGCGAACTTCATTCAATGCATGCGTCTAAATAAGAACATAAGAGAATATGTTAAAGAAAAGATCTCGAAATATGAGTAAAAGATATAAATAAACTAAAAAAGAAATGGAAAAAATAAAACGAATATTTTTCCTTCATTATAAAGCACAAATTTTTTTTGTTAAAACATATTAAAATTTATATATTTTTCAGGCCGAAACCTACTGTACGGTTGGGTTCTTAAGCTTTCAAAAAATTTCATTTTTGGTCGTTATTTTTTTTTTTTTTGCTTCCATTGATTTCCTGATATATGAACAAGATATACTACAGAGAGGGTCAGCAGTTCGGTTTGAAATATGCAGAGCAGTGTTTTAATTATTTCGAAAAACACTAATCGCGGCGTCTCAATAAATATGATATGAGTTTTTTTTTATTTTCATTCATATTCTTTTTCAAATAATTTAGAAAACATATGAAAAGCGTTCTAAGACTTTTAGAACATTACATTAATTTAATTTGAAGCGAATGAAAATTAAAATTTTAATCTTAATAATAAAATCTTCTCTTAAACCCTCTCTTAAATCCATCAAAAAGCTTATTAATATTTTAAATGTTTTGTAACTTACCATTTTTCTCGTGTATTTGAACTAAGGATTTGAAGCTTTGTTGGGCTCTCGCCAAGCTGTATTGACCCTGTGATAAGGCCTGAATATGTGATTTAAAAATTCCAAAAACAAAAGCAAAAATCCACCACAAAAATCTTTAACAAACACAAACGTACAACACTTACCTTTGTGGCGCCAAATTGTATTCGTGCTTTACCCTTAACAAGAGTGGCAGCAATTTGCATTATAACAGCCTCCACGGTATAAGCCGAACTCCATCCCTGTTTCGTCAATAATTCCATGCAAATGGCTCCACCAACTAACACGTAGCCACCTACCATATACATTATTATTTTATTTATTATTATTATTATTATTATTATTATCAGTACCAATAATAGGTAAATTTTTTCTATTTTTCTTTTCTTATATGGATATATACGCACCTGATATAATAGGATGCACAACACGAACAAATGGTGGTTCAAATGGATAAGTCTCTTTAAAGATAATATTCAATAGGATACTATCTTTGCCCTCTTTCTCTTTAAGCATTATTAAATCATTGTGCAAAGGACTATCGGGATCGACCGATTTTAAACGGATATTCCATTCGTAAATTGAATCATTTACTAATTCTATTGAATACATGTTACTCTTGAACGAATCTGAACGATAAATATCACGTAATTCTTTCATTAGACGATCAGTAGCTTGCACCGAACCGGAAACTGAACCCTGTTATCGAATAATAATATTAAAAATAGTAATTATTAATTTAAAATCAAAATTTAAACTTCATTGTGCTTACCTTTAAGTAATCCTGTCTTTGACTTTGTCGCAGTCTTTCTAAGGTGGCTAAATGTTCAACTTCCATATCGTCCTTCTAAAAAAATACAGATAATATGTTAATATTAATAATAATACGTGTTGTAAAAAACGCACGACTGTACACCCTGTACGACCGACCAGTCACTCAGGGATGTCCCCTATACATGTATATCAAGATTATACACATTTTATAGGATTTTAGAAGTTGCCTCCGTTTAGATGTCGCACGCTCAAAATTGCATTTTCGACATTCATTACTTTTGTTATGTGATTTGAAGAAATCTAATGCTGAAGCTTATCATCAAAGGCTTTGCAAAGTTTTTCCAAATTTAAAAGTTTCATCGTATCTCAATTGTCGGTGTAGGTTTCAATGGTTTAAAAGTGGTGATCTTGATGTCAATGACAGTGAACGGCTTTGAGAACCAACAAAGTTCGAAGACAATGAAGTGCAAGACTTATTGGACGAAAGCCCAGCTCAAACTCTCAAAGAACTTTCGAACGAACAGCTTAGTAGTTAATAATTAACATATATATTATACTAATTTTTCTCAATAAATGGATTTTTCAAGTAAAAAAAATTATCAAAATTAACCCACGCGTATTAATTCGATTTTTTTTCTTTTTTTTTTGCATAAAATATTCTATTGTACACTCATCAGTCCGATTGTAAGATTTGCAACAAAATTTTTATTTTCTACCTTATTTGCACTGCGTACGTCATCCATTTCCAAGGGCAGATCTTCATCAATTTCACTCTCTTGCTCACTATCGGCGACCGGATCTTCGATCTCATCTTGATCTGATTCTATATCTTCAATTTGCTGTTGCTGCTCTGCTGCCGCTGCTGCTGTGGGCTGCTGGTGCAACGATGATGCACTAGATGGCGGTGGCAATTGAAACGGTATGGTTAAATTGTCTATATCGGGCGGCAGTGGTACATTGTGCAGGCGACATAATTCACGCAATAATATGCCAACCTAAACGAAACGACAACAACAAGCATAATAACAACACCGTTCGAGAAATTTTTATTGTAAATGATGAGCTTTTTGTTATTATTTCACCTGATTTATGACATGATTATCACGTCCATTTGTATTACTAAGAATTTGTACAGCATTTGTTACGCTTGTTTCTTCACTTTCCGCAAACCATACGGGCGGTGACGATGGATACGTTTCCTAAAATATAAGAGAAACAAAAAAAATTAAATATAAATTTTTCTTTTATTTTCTGTTGCTTTTTTTCTTCTTCTTCTTCTTCTTCTTCTTCTTCTTCTAATTCTTATCTCTAATCAGGACATCAGCATTTGAATATTTTGTATTATTACTGTGTGTGTAATATTAACGTTTGTGCGTTTTAAGATCTGGAATTATTGTTGACTTTCAAATAGTTGTTTTTTAATAAATCATATCCATCCACGTGCATCAATCTTAACAAATCAGCCCCCGCAAGTCTCATTTTGTTTTATATGAAAAAAAAAAATGTTGTAAAAAATTTGAAATAAATCTCAAGTGTTTATCATGAAATCTCCTAAATAAAATAGATCGCCTTAACTGGCATCCATGTTCTGAAAAAACAGACCATAAGTCACCATCAGCGTAAGATTCAAATTAAAAGGCTCTATTGGTTATTCGAACTTTTCTTTAAAACACTATACGTCTTCGATTTTTTTTTTTAAATTCCTTACGCCTAAAAATACGACAAAAAGTATTTGGGAAAAATTTCGACGCCACGGTGACAATTCCTGGGAGTTTAAAAACATTGAAAGTTTATAGATCCATCATGAATCAGTCATAGCTATAGCGAATGTTCAATCGACAAAATCGTGACATCTCCCACCCTATCCCTATCTCTTCCTTTTTTTCTGCCTATTACCCTGTTTATATATGTGTAGTGAACATTTCCCGAGTAACTACTGGTCTCTCTCATAAGCTGACAACTAATACTACTAGTTTTTATACCCATCACCGAAGGATGGGAGTATATTAATTTTGTCATTTTATTTACAACATCCAAGAGGCCCCATAAAGTATATACATATATATATACGCGATCAACATCAAATTTAAAATCGATTTAAGCATGCATGTCCCTCTGCCCGTCTCACGGTCTGTGCAATGTCTTTTGTATACATTCTTCTGGGTGTTGAGAGTCTAATAGCAGATTACCAAACAAATATGACCGGACAAGCAAGAGCACATAAATACAATTTTTTTCAAATCTTACACACATAGGATATGTGTGTATACCTTGCGGTCTCCTTTTGATGCACAACATCTCTGGATATATTATATAAGACGCTATATGTGACATAGGTTGTAAATTTTTGGACGGCCTTAACCTTTAATCTGTAAAGTCAATAATTGAAAGTTTTTGGGATAAAAAATTTAAATTTCTCGTCAACTTTAAAATACATATCTTGGATATAATTTGATATAAATATGTGTTGTTCCTTGTAATATAATGTAATAAATGAAAAATAAAAAAAAAATAAAAAATTTTAAATACAGATTTCTGTTATTATTTACCACCTGCTGCCGTCAATATCAATATATCGGTATAATGGTTATCTTTTTGTCGCACTCTGTACAGAATTCGGAGTACAAACAGTTTGTAAAGTATGTATGTAAACGATACGAAGCTTTGGTTTACGCATAAGAGCAATTATGCCAATCGTAAACAGAAAACATGTATTAGTTTACCGTTACGTTATATATATTTATGAACGGTACAAAGCATATAAATAAAATGCGTGAGTTATAGATTCAATGTAAATTTGATCAAAGGTGGTCATTTTGTTTATGTGCAAGAACTTCTAATGTTTCTGCCAAATTTGAAGTCGATATCTTCTTTTTTTGCGGCCAGAAAAAAACGTTTACCACAGACATCAAACAGACGGACGGACAGACATGCTTAAATCGATTCTAAATTTGAAGCTGATCAAGAATATGTATACTTTGTGGAGTCTCTGAAGTTGCTTTCTGGGCATTGCAAACCAAATGACAAAATGAATATACCCTTCAGCTTCGGTGGTGGGTAGAATAATTTTTATAATTCATATAATACATATTTTTAAATATTATAATATCAATTACGAATCCAGCTATAAAAGATTCTCGGTTATTGGCATAATTTGTTTATCATTTGAAAGTTTATTTAAAGCAGATAATGAATCGATAACTAGTTTCAATAATTAAGTGTTCAATGCTTATGTTATTCCAAATAAACTCTACCCGTTATCAGGCAATGGTGCCATCACCTAATTAAAATTTAATTTTCTTATGTAATTATAAAACTTTGTATAAATTTTGGAAAGTTTACCTCATAATTGTAATCTATTTTCTTTTGTTTTAGTTTCATTGAAATTGTTTTGTTCGTTTGTTATTACAAAAAAATTTTTTTTTTAAATTTACTTTCGCATATTTTTTATTATTATTTAATTATTAATTTAAAAAATGATAAATAAAGTCAAATTAGAAATGCCAACTCTGTTTGAGTTCTACATAATTTTTTATCGAATTCTTTATATGTGTTTGAGTGCGGTGAAACATAACACTGCTGTTGCAGTTGTTGTGTGAATGAAGCCGAAAACACTTGGCTTCATTCACATATAAAAACAAATATCAAGTCAATATTAAACAAAATAGTGAATTAAAAAAAGAAATTTCCGGAAGATATAAAGAAAAAAAAAAGTAGACTAAAACAGAAAAAAATTATTTGAAATTTATTTAGCGAATTAAAAAATCTTTTATTAAAAAATTTCAAAAGTTCTTTACATTAGTTTTATTTATCTTTCTCTTCAAATAAAAGAAACCATATGTTTTGCGAAAGTGAAGCCAAGTTATAAATGCTAATACTATATAAATTCTACATCGTTTTTGTTGAATGCTTTATACGAATTCTCTATAGAGTCCAATATAAAAACAATGGTCAATCTTGCCAAAATTATATGATTATAAAGCGCTTTAGGCGAAAGATTTCCCTACGACCTATCAAAGTTGCTTGATGTATATTTCGAAATATTCCCCATATGGAAGTCTTTTTTTTTTTTTTTTTTTGTTATAACAGTAACAACGTATTTATTTTGAACCGCATCGTGGGTAGCGAATGCAATTTAGGTGAATGTAAATTAAATTTATGTTCAATTAAACAGTTTTTTCTCATTTCTTAATATTTTATCGTACTTTATACAACTTGTCTCTTTCAATTAGGGAAAATAATACATAGGCTTGAAAAAAAAAGCGATTGTCTGCCCTTATATACAATCATTTTTATGATTGACAATTAACTATATTATTTGTGTTCAGAAAGTTATATTTTTAAAAGCATTAGTTGCTGGGTGTTTAAAAAAAAATATGCTTATATGTATAATAGCACGAAAGCGGTATTAAAATGATTATTAGTTGTGTGTATAAGTTGACGCGAACGGGAAAAGTTATAATTTGACCTTTAATTAAAGCATTTAACCAAATCAATAATATTCATATTTAAACTCGATTACACGTGCATTCGCACAAGTAAATGTTCGTTGGAATGCGTGTAAATGTCAAAACAATATTATATACATTTATTGCAAAGCGAATTCACAATAAACGTCATAAACACTATTTAACTCTACTATTCAAAGTTTGTTAATTAATTAAAAACAAAAAAAGTTGGATTTTTGAACAACATCGAACGCACCTTCATCGGTTACTTAAAGCTATTAGGTACAAAGTATCTTATATGAACTTCCAATCTTATATGAACATCAGGACTTTATTTAACATTTCGAATTGAAAAATAATGGATTTCTTTTTCCCCAAACTAATATATTAATCTGTTTGATCGTGCAATAAAGGGTAACATGGTTAGGGCGGCCGGAAAATTATTATAAACTTTTATTTAACTCTCTTTCCTGTCAAGCAAGGCGATACTTTTTTTAAAACAGAAATTTTGGACACTTCTAATTTTCTGATCGTGCTGAAATTTTCCATGTACTTTTAGTAACGATGACGACACAATTTGCAAAAAAAAAATTCCACAAAATTTTAAATGATAGCCGCCACATCAAATGGGAAGTTGTCGCTCGATATTGTGGGCACTTCCAAATGTCTGAAATTCTGCACGCAAGTTTGGCAACGATGACAACGGAATGTGCAAAAAAAAATTTCGAATAAAGTCAAAATAGCCATTACAAGGTATAATTTTCATATAACTACTTTTTTAAATTAATGCGATATATAGCGAGTGGTTGCACATTTTTTTCAATTCAGGTAATTTTTGTCAGTGTTCGTCCTTGGGACAAAGCAAGTCAGTGCACAAAATTTCTTTAAAACATCTCAAAAATTTGCGATCTGTGTGATGACCTCAAAATAATACATGAGCAGATATAAGCCAAAGAGACAGGTAGACATAAAATGATTCGGAATCTATCGATACCATTAATTAATGTGGGTCCATTGAAATACCTTTTCGGTGTTACATACATCCGCGCAACCTTAATAATATACCCCGTATCTCAAATGGCAGTTTATAAAAAGATAGTAAGGTAAGTAGAGTAAAAAGAAAAACCAAAATTGTCTTAAAAATTTTATTGATTTATTTATATTAAATGTATAAATTATATAAAAAACATTCTTCTTTTGAAATAAGCTTTTACTTAGGTGAACTGAACGATGGAAAACAAATTCTGTTCCGGTCACTTTTAAAACAAAATCTATTCTAAAAAGTCAAAACAAGGAAACGGCTTAGGCGATTAAATACGTCAAATCTTTGCATTCGTAAGAAAATAATTTATAAAATTTTATTAATAACTGCTTTGTTGTAATTTAAAACAAGACACAGGGCACTTATTATTGAGGATGTGTGTTCTAAGGGAAATTCAAGACATTTCTGGAATTACTTGAATGATCACCGTCGAAGTAAGAGATCTCACAAATTTGGAACGACATTAACAACAAATTATATTTG
>KK351339.1:61486-84175 GCA_000671755.1 Glossina brevipalpis | reverse complement strand
ACACACACACACACACACACACACACACACACACACAAATGTATATATATAAAATCGTGGAAGTGGTATATAACAGATCGTTTGCTATGAATGAATGACATGAATATTAAGAATTTCGCTCAAGAAAAATTTACATTGACCTGTCGCTGCATTCTATTTTCTTTCTCTTTTTAGAGATTTCTTCGAAAAACGTGAAATATTTATGCTTTACACGTATTATTTCTTTACTTGACATTTCAAGAATCTTCAAAAAATAAAATCTGAATTCTTTGTAGCATCAATTTCATGGAAATTTTTTCTTTTTATAAGAAATCAATAAAAATGTACTGAGTCTCTCGTTCTTTTTGAAAAATCCATCGGCATCTATGAAGTGAACTACTAAATAGAGAATTGCTCGATGATCCATTTTCCTGCCGTTCTTTTACAATTACTTTGTCGAAGTTATTCAAGTTTTCTTTGAAGTTTTTTGTTATCAAATTCTACAATGAAATAATGGATCCGTTACTTGCATGCTTCAGCCACGAATTATTCATATACTCACACTTCACACTTTTTATTCGTAATTTTTTTTTTAATCGAATTAAGCTTGTCTGTCAGTCTATATATTTTTATGTTCAATGTAGAGGTCACAATTTTTCAGGTATTTTAATAAAATTTTGGTCCATTGATATATTTTGGCCTAAAAGCGAAAGATATTGAAAATGATTTCAATCGGATCATTCGACGACGATCATAGTATAATCACAAAAATCTGATCCATTTTTAAATCGAATTCTCACTTAGGATGAGAAATGGATTCAATATGATGAAACATTAAAAATATACTATAAAGCGTAATATTGCTCCTCAAAAGAAGCTATTGACGTTTGTCGGTCTAGCGCAAATGTGATCCATTACATGCGATTTCATGAAACCTGGTTCATCGATAATGGCAAAAACATACTGCAATGACTAATTGGGCGAAATGATCTAATCATTCAAAAAACTTCAAGAAAAACCAATTTAGATTGGTAAACAGATTGACTATTATCTTATTGCATGACCACACGCAAAACTACAAGAATTAGAATTGGAAGTTCTTCATCATCCTCCCTACTCACCAGACCTAGTCTCCATACCCAATGACTATCACTTCTTCCACAATGTAGGCAACTTTTTAATAGGAAACAAATTTAATTCCGTCAATGCTGTTGTGAAACTGGATTTACAAGATTTTCATTGCGCGGTAAGGTGTTGGCAACGAAGAAAAAAAAAAAAAAAAAGACTGTATGGAAGTTGACAGTTTAGAGAGATTTAGTAAAAATAGAGCATCACACGAGAGAGCAACGAATTTTTATTTATTGAATAATATTTCAAAATTAATAATGACAGTTTGGCGGGGCGGCCACAGTTCGCAAATGCCATGCGAAAAATATGATCAAAATATTAACTGTTATTGGTGCTGTTATGGTAACTCAATTAACAGCATCTATTATGGTAACCCAATTCCTTCCGCCTGTTCAGGTTAACGATATATGGTTTCAAGAAAAAGACGGAGCCAAATGCCATATATTCCCCGTGAAACAATTCAATTACTATTACATGAGATATTCTCTGTTAGTGTGCTCTCTCTCTCTCTCTCTCTCTCCCTCTCGTTCCGATGATCAGAATTGGTCCCTTATGTGCCCGTACATGTCCACAAAGTAGTGGAAGTCATTTTCCCTTGTGTGCTAACCAGGCCTAACTCTATTCTATGTATCCATTAATTAATTTAATGAACATAAAATATGTGTGAGTGAAGCATTTAATAAAATCTAAGAATACAATTTTATCTTGATGCAGATAAAAGCAAAAATTGCGTAGATTTGAAAAAACTGAAAAATAAAACACAAAAAAAAATCTATTTTATTTCCTAACACAATAACGGGTAGCGTGTAATACGGCGTCTAAGTGCACCAGAAAATAATACTATATACATATAGAAAATGTTTACTACGATAAACTATGTGTACGCGTACGCTTTGATGTTTACCTAAGAATACATTTAGAAGAGTGCCTGCCTACCTGCCCGCATCTGCCTGCATGCCTGCCTCTGCCTACCTATCTGCGTTTCCCTGCCTGCCTACCTGCCTCTGCCTACCTGCCCGCATCTGCCTGCATGCCTGTATGCCTGCCTCTGCCTACCTATCTGCGTTTCCCTGCCTGTCTCTGCTTGCCTGCCTACCTTTGCCTGTCTGTCTGCCTCTGCCTACCTACCTGCCTGCCTGCCTGTCTGCCTACCTGCCTCAGCTTACCTGCCTGCCTCTGCCTACCTATCTGCGTTTCCCTGCCTGCCTACCTGCCTGTCTCTGCTTGCCTGCCTACCTTTGCCTGTCTGTCTGCCTCTGCCTACCCGCCTACCTGCCTCTGCCTACCTCCCTCTGCCTGCCAGTCTCTGCCTGCCTGCCTGCCTGCCTGCCTGCCTGCCTGCCTACCTGCCTGTCTCTGCTTGCCTGCCTACCTTTGGCCTGTCTGTCTGCGTCTGCATGCCTTGTCTACTATTATTATTATTATATTACTTTATATTATTCACCTCTGCATTGAGATAGATTTGCATTTAGATTAGGCATTGAGTATGGGGGCGTTTAAGTCTGTTGTTTTTCTGATTCACAGCTCTATAGTACATAAAGTGTCAGTACATTTTGTTTATCTAAGCATTTTTCTCTTTTTTTTTTTGTAATTAAAAGTGCAAACCCTTAGCGGAAAAGAAAATTTGAGCGCCTATTTTTATCGCTCGCTCATACGCCCACAAATTCAGTTCAGTTTTTAATAATAAACATTTAACAATAACAAATGTATTTTTTATTTTTTTTTTTTTTTGTATACATTTCTTTAACGATAATTTTATTTACATTTCTAAAGGTAATCAAGTCAGCGCACCTACATGCCTAGATAGGCTTTTGTTTTTTGTTCGTTTATTTGAAGTCTTCAATTGTTGCTTGTATAGTAGTAGTACGCTCTTCATTTCCTTAACATTGTTAACGTCGTCGTTGTCGTCGTTGTCGTCGTTGTTGTCGTCGTAGTCGTCGTCATCACTTAGTGAGACAAAAAATAAATGTGGCTTCATTTTCTTTAAGAGAAAGTTTTTTTTTTCTTCCCCATTGATTCCTGTTTATACCCTACACCGCTTGCGGTACGTGCTGTTATATAATATTAAGTTTGTACAAATGTATATAACAACACCGAGAATGGCTGACTTATGATGCATCCATCTTTTGTTATATCAATCGATTCCGAAAATCATTTTCATCAGTTCATCACTTAAGATGTTTATCTGTCTGTCAATCTGACGTCTGCCACCTCTAACATTTTTATATTAAAACTGAAGATCGCAATTTTTTGAGTTATTTTAATGAAATTCGTTACAGTGGCCTGCCTGTTTTAGCTGAATAAATGCTATTGAAAATGAATTCGTTCGAAACATTTTAATGAAATGAAATCACAATAAATGTGAAATAAGTTGCAAAAGTAAGATCGTCCTACGTCGAAAAAGCAGTACGAGAAAATAATTTAAAACACTGTAATCGGGCAAGAATAACCATTAAATACCCTAGAGCACAACACTTCGTTTATGTTCAGAAGAAAAGACCAAAAATTATATTTTGTTTCAATCTTATAAAGCCATGTCTTTCATTGGATCCCAGGTAGGCGGGCAGGCAGAGGTAGACAGACAGGGAAAGGCAGATAGGTAGGCAGAGGCAGGCAGACAGGCAAAGGTAGGCAGGCAGGCAGAGGCAGAGGCAGGTAGGCAGAGGCAGGCAGACAGGCAAAGGTAGGCAGGCAAGCAGAGACAGGCAGGTAGGCAGGCAGGGAAACGCAGATAGGTAGGCAGAGGCAGGCATACAGGCATGCAGGCAGATGTGGGCAGGTAGGCAGAGGCAGGTAGGCAGGCACTCTTCTAAATGTATTCTTAGGTAAACATATAGAGTACGGGTCCCCAAAAAGATGAATCAATATTGTCGAATTTAGAAAATATGATTTTTTTTTTTTGTCAAAAGTCTTGAGTCTTGATTATTTTAAACCTTCCATTTTTGTCATAAAGTGCTACGAAATTAGAATTTGTTACCATGTAAAGGCTTACTTCTACTGAGAATCTCCAAAAATCGATTTACGGAGTCCAAATTTAATTTGATGAGCAGTTAACTTTTATCGTACATTTTCTATTATGGACTAATTTTCATCATAAAGTATTAATCGGTATAATAATAATAAGTTTTCGTCAAGTTTTTATCAAAAATTATAAATTTATTCTGAAAGAATGGTGTCTTAGGTTTTCTTCTTTTTTTTTTTTCAAAAGTATTGTGCTTCACTAATTACTATTTTTTCCAAATTTTAGAAAAAAGCATTAATGTGGTAAGGGAAAGACAACTGGACAATATTTGAGGATGGTTCACAAAAAAAAAAAAAAAAAAAGAGTCACTTGTTGTAAGAATGAAAGGAACCTCCACACTCGACTATATACGATAAGTAATCGATTGCAGTCAGTATTCATCAGAAGGAACAATAGTAGTCCGCTGATAATAACGGATAGTAGTATTAGTAGTGGTAGTAGAATATTCTAGTTATACACTTTGATTACGTATTAAAATACCGCTTCTCATGAGAGGCTCTTATATAGTGTCATTCATTTCGAGGTCCGGATTTAGAGACTTTGTTTCAGTAATGTATGTAAAACAGAACTGTCATCCAGAGTATCATATTTTTAGTGTAATGTTTGCCATTTCATAAAATGGATCGTTTAAGAAACCCTGAGAACGTATTAGAATACTAGAAACTTACTACAAAAATGTTGATTCTATAGTAGAAGTTTTTCACGAGAAGATTATGGTCGAGCAATATAATCGTCCGTTCATCTGAAAGCACTTCAGCAAAACTATGAAGATATTCGAAGCAATTGGATCTATAACAGATTTGTTAAGGCATACACAGCATTGAAACGCATGCTCGACCAACAATATCGGTGTTATTAGTGTGAAAGTGTGAAAGAAGATCCCTTACATGACTCGCATAACCTTCTAATCGCTACAGTCACATGATTACCAATTATTTTTGACATGAAATTGAAGATAAAGACGTTGAAGATATACGATTTCAATGCTCTGTTCTGGCATTTTGCAAGAAATTTCGAGTTCTGATGATGTGAACTGGCCACTAGGAGGACCATGCGATTTCTCATCGCTGGACTTTTTTTTTTTTTTGGATGATTACGCAAAGTAAGGTTTGAAAATTAACAACTGTCAAACTATGATGGAGCTATTGCCCACTATGTGCAGACAAGTCATCAAAAGTTACCTCAAAAGTGCCCGGTCCTGACAGATGTATTCTCTCAAAGACCTTTATTTCACAAATAATTCAAAAGTTCAAACAATGTATTGAAAAAAAAAAAAAATTCGATCCAAATTTTAATTAGAAGGGAGCTTCATTTACGTTTACTACGAAACGACATATTAACAGGATCCATAAAAATAGACCCAAGAAATGCAAATATATCGCAAAAAATTATTATATTTTATCATAAACTTTTTAAACTAAAAAAACATAATTTTAATGAGAATTCTTCAATGGGAAAAAGTCTTCAAAAATGGAAATTCCGATTTGGAAATAGTAAAAATTGTAAATTTTTTTAAAATAGACCATCTCATATGGACGACAATGGTCGTAACAATAATTTTATTCAATCCTTTTTTTCCAAATTTCATCAAAAACGTCTCAACAATTGCCCATCAGTAGATTGAATACAAATCGCAGCAGTTAGAGTGACAGGCTCTCCACATTGGCTTTATATACATTCTCACAAATTTAATACACCTTTATCACATGTAATGTAAAGTATGTCTAATGGCTTTCGAATCGGATTGAACGTACACGCTTTGAAACGTGTAATTTCAAATTCGTGTAGAAGAAACTGGACGGTGTTTTATTGTTTAATTGTTTGCATTATATGCACTGAATTGAACTTTTGGTAGACCTTGAGAATTATTTATAATTAAATCAACATTTTTATAGCTTATAAGTTGCAGTCGTTTGCTTATTTCAGGCATAGTGGTAAGCTCTGGTCGGACATTCATTAATCTGCATAGATCTTTTGTCAAATAGCCTGATAAAAATATTTTTATTCAGTTTTAAGTTAAGTTATCCTACAGATTGCACATATGTTTCATCTATTAGAACGAGAGACATGTGAATCGATCGTATTTATTCTTGATCTTTAGGCATTAGTAGCTAGGGTTATAACCGAAATGTAGATTTGCAGCAATTTAGTGTATAATACATTAAGATTTGTCATCAATAAATTGTGAGGAAGAACTCTTTTATTCCGGTGCCTGGGCCCGCTCGTCGGATCCAGGAGTTTTATTTTCTTTTTTATTGTTGCTTTCCCATCCGGAGTTAAACCACTTGTTTTATTCGTCAGAATTCAAAGATAAATTTTATTCGGCATTACTACTAATGATACAATAAAATTTTCAATATAACAAATCGTTCCGTTTTCGTCATATAATATAAGTCAAGTGCGACAGTAGTCGGATGTAGTCGGATCCTTAAATCTATCAGATACTCGGATGCTTACTGATGCGACCATTCATGCCGCCAGTCAGATATCAAAAGGTCACAGGATATACTTACTATTCCCCATTTTGGTTTATTCATCTGTTGACGTTGCCAACTCCTTCTACTCTTTGCTAGAGTTACCCTCATTTTGTAATACTTAACTTATTCTATCGCTTACCGCTTATGGCAGTAACACATATACAGTATTCTATGGTATGGAGGGGCAGTGTGCAGAAAACGCGTGAATTGAAAAGTTTCTTGTAACGTATAAGACGTTGAAATTTGCGCCAAATAGAGAGCTTTTGCGTAGAAGAATAAGTTTTCGTTTCGATTTAAAAAAAAAGCTACTGCTGAAATCATACCGATTGCTTTGTTGATAAACATATGAAGAACACACTTCATGACCAAATAATACATGCAAAGGATGACGCTTAAGCGTTTCAAAAGTGGTAATTTCGATGTTGCAACTAAGAAAAGTGTGAAAGATTAAATTCGAATTTAACTAGCAAAGACTTTTACCATAAGAATGTGATCTATTATGAGATATTGAAACTTAGTGAAACAATCGATACAAAACGCTACCAATATAAAATTGATGGATTTGATTTGGATTATACTTTTTATATGCTGTTGTAGTTCAAAACAATGGCAGTTCCTTTGTTGTTATTTTACATTAAAATTTACTGATCGATAGGTTCGTTCTAGTACTTGGTAATGGGAAATGAGAAGAAACAAATGAGTATGAAAAATAAGCAAAAATATAATATTTAGCTGTATCCGAAGTGTTTGCTCTTATGAACGGGGAATAAACAAAGTAATACGAACACAACTGGCATTGTAATGTATTTCACGACCTTTCCATGAATGCTAGCAGCTTTGTGAAGCATCCGCCATATTGTTATTATCCAAACATATAATATAAACAAATGATTATTGAGTTCTGTTGCTATCGCTTATGTCGCTACGTTAGTTTTATGTTGTGTCTGACTACTATCCTATAATGTATCGTATTCATATTATTTTGTCTATGCCCTATAAACTCTACAGAAAAAAATAATTCGAATAAAGTCGGTGCTTCTGCCAAAAAATTATAAATATATCAGGAAGATTTTATTATTAATTATTAATTCGACTACACAGAGATAAACATGAAATAATGAATTACAAATTATACAAGACCTTAATAGACTCTTTAAACCCACCTAGGGTTTACAGTCGTTTTAATATAGAACGAGAACGAACGTGTTCCACAGCTTAAGAGCGTTAAAGAAAAATGGTCTTGATATTAAAAAATACTTATGATTATGAGATTAAGGATTAAATTCATCGTCTGTTGAGAGATTTAACGAAAAAGATGAGAAAGATCTCATATTAGATAACTTAGTGTGATCGTGCGCGGATAAGATTGTGCAAGAAAACTAGATTGATTGATGTTAAAATAAGAGATTGAAGATCGAAATTCAATCCATTCATTCTTAAGCGAATACTGCGATACATTTCAATATTTTTATTAATTAAAAACATATCTGGGCGCACTTATTAAAAACACCCTACAACTTATTGCTAAAGATACAATCTAAACTGCTGCAGACATTCGCACCATAAATTAATTATATAAGGGGGGTACAACTAGACTTTTTTAATCAGCCTCAGTCTCAGTTTTAGTTCAGTAATAGCAGAGACACAAGATGAAGAAAGACACAGATTCCTTAGAATGTATTATATATACACATTACGGTAAAAAATTGATATGATTCACAATAGCATTCAAACGGGAGTTGAGCAATAATTCTAGCAAAAGCGCGTGAAGTTAAATTTAAATTTAATCAGCAAAGTCACAAACCAAAAACTTTTAACACAGAGACCAACCAATTTTAACGATGAACAGAATCCTGTTAACCAAAGTCTTGGAAGTATTTATATATCAAATATAATTAAAATAGAATTGTTTTGAGACCTTTTTGAACGAATATCATAAACAAAACATTTCATCAATTTTTGTTAATTATTGTAAAATTTGATACAAAAAAGTTTTTCTGTTATGTCAAATATGGCATTCAAAAAGCCGAAGTTTAATTGTCCACCCTGACCAAAACAAGTACAAATGCGAAAACACGAAACTCTAGTATTACGTGAATCCCTGATAGATATGTTTTCTTACGATATATAGTTTATATTAAGTTGTTTTAGCGGGAAAAAATTTTTATTGGACTTTGAAAATTTGCTCTATATATAGGGCAAAATAAGAGCAATTTTTGGGACACCATTGTGGCCAAACCAGGTGCTGCCCAAAAAAAAAACGAAACAAATATTGATGAGTGAATCCCTGATGAATACCCTCCCTCCCTCCTTTCCCTTGCCCTTGATTCTTTCTAACTTTGCGATCGTTCATTAATTTTAAAAGAAAACAACGCGTGTGAGTTTTCTTTGTCATAGTTTTATAAATTTGTCTCAAATATATAGTACACTCACAGAGAAGTAGTCAAAATACTCTGTGCAACATCAATTTTGTTATAAAACCAATGTCCGTCCGTAAGTCATGCAAAACACTTATGACTTATGACGTCACAGAATATAACTGTACAGCATAAAACATATCAAATCTTTAAAAGCGCCACCTGTATGCCAAGCCAAACTTGTGGGTTTTTATCATGAAATGTGATGCAGAGAAAGTGGCGCCACATTCTACCAAAACATGTTCGAGGAAAGAATGTTTAAACATTTAAGAGCAACTTTATGGTTCTGCCGTAATAGACACAAAAGACAAAAAAAAAAAAAAAATTTATAATGAAAAAACGTGCTTTTAGTAAAATCTTAAGTGGGTTTTTATCAAAACACATGAGACTTCTAAAAAAGGCTTCTTACTTAATATAATTCCAATAATTTTCATTCGAATTTTTTTGAACGCTTTCGATGGATTAATTTTAAAATTTAAAATTTATTTATTAATTAAAAAAATAAATAAATATGTGTAATATTCGCTGCTAATCACTTCAAAATCCATACCGTACTTTTCTAGGTATAGATATTGAGATCAAATGATTTTTAATTTTTTAATTTAAATTTCCATCATTATTATTATGAACGAACCTCAGAGAGACCCTTAAATTAAACCTTGTCGGCTGAGAATGACTCCAACAGGCCAACCGATGTTGCAAATTTTTTTAAATATTTTTTAGAAATAAATTTTTTGATTCTGAAATATATGCTTAATGTACGTACTTCTTCCGACCGAATATTACTATTCTAGCTAGCACCTTTCCTTTCGTTTAAAAAGAAAGCTTTCTCTTTTTTTTTTTGGTGGTTGTTATAGCAGGCGTACTACAGTGGCAAAGATGTCAGGATCTTAGGGTGTTACCACCACAACATAAGACAAAATCATTCATTTGGATAAGAGCTTATGTAAATTAATTGAAAGAAATTGTATACTACCTTTTTTTGATTGTGTTGTTGTATTTATTTAATTATATATGAAGCAGGAAAGATATACAATAAATACTTTTTACATTTCATTTTGATTATTCATTCAGCGATCTAGAGATACCGGCTTCGAATATGATTCATATAATTTTCGCATCTATTTTGCAATCATATATCTAGAATGTAATGCCGCACACAACAGTAACATCACAAAGCTATATTTCGATTAAAATATTTTATAAATACAATTTAACTTCATGGTACGCTTCAAGGTTTTTAGTTAACATCAAATCCCGAGATACTTTGAATACATTTTCATTAAATAATTAATCTAAACATTCTCGTAACAAATATATATCTTTTCTTACTTAGTGAATGTTCGATACATATATTGTTCGATACATATATTGTTCGTTATATATATATATATATATAGATATGCCGATTTTTTCTATATAACTGACTGTGTTACTGATTCGACAGCGACAGGCGAAGTGGCCACTAATGTGCATTATTTTTCATAACAAAATTTGATTATTAGAATATTTTGTCTTGGGAACACTAGTTGCGCTACGGCACTAAGGAAGTTTTTCAATTTTATTTTCGCGCAAGCTTTGCACAAACGAACAACAGCGCATATACAATTTATAAATAATATTATGAAATATTTGCGCTAAAAGTGGTTTAATCACTTAAACCTCCACAATCGCCACTTAAGCCTTGTACGAGGAGCTCTAAATGAGAGTATCCTTTATATT
Organism: Glossina brevipalpis; assembly: GCA_000671755.1. Taxonomy (NCBI): domain Eukaryota; kingdom Metazoa; phylum Arthropoda; class Insecta; order Diptera; family Glossinidae; genus Glossina; species Glossina brevipalpis. The sequence continues at coordinate 73,430 of KK351339.1, read as the reverse complement.
TCTGCTTTAAATGCTATCGCGTAATTATAATAAGAAGAAAGACTTTCTCATTAATCTACACGAATGGATTTGCATCATAAATTATATATATATATATATATATATATTTATATATATTTCATATATACTGCTTGATATGAACACTAAAGACAATCATTTTTTTAAGTAATTTTGTTGAGGAGTAAGTTTTGTGCCAGGCTTGTATAGAACGGAAAGTCTACAACAAAAATATTGAGGAAAAAAAAAAAAAAAAAAAAAAAAGTGAACCGAACAAAAAAACAAAACGAGACATCGTATAACAGCACAATGACTTACCGTAATGTTGGCATGAATGTCATAACGTTTGCCATTTTTGCCAATAAACCGACATGTAAGTTCGTCTACACTCGAATTGAGAATTTGAAAACGTTCGTGATTTTTGGTGAAGATCTTCTCCAATGTTTTTATTTCCAATTTCAATGTATTCAGACACGCCATGGTGTCCAAATTATGGAGGAGTAATGCAAAAGCGCAACAAAGCGCAGAGGAGCTTATTCTACAGTTTTGTTGCTACTGATATTGGCGATGATGATGATGATGATGATGATGATGAAAACGATGGTGGCGATGGTTGACGAAGTATTTCAAGTTGATAAAGTTAAAAAAAAAATTCAACAACAAAGTAGCAAAATAAAAAAAAAAAAAAAAGGAAAATGGTTGACAGTGGATTAATATTGGTACTGGTTGCTTGCTGCTGCCTTTTTTATTGCGTTTAATGGAGTTGGCCAAATAAAAAAAAAAACAAAATTGTTGTAAAAATGCTAACTCCAAGAGAAAATCAACTGGATTTGTTTTGTTAATATGTGAACGCGATTCCACCGAGATTATTTTGTTGCTCTTGTTGTTGTTTTTGTTGTTGTTGTTGTTGTTGTTGTGTTGTCGTCGTCAGTTGTAGTCGCAGTTGTTGCCGCGGTATATACTTTTGTTTTTCTTCACACACCTCGTACACACACTCAGCCAGTCTACACAACTATACACGATTTTCTTCCTTTGAATTTGTTATTCGTTTTTTCCGTTTACTTCTTTAAAGATCACACATATGCATGCATAAACGCGAACACATAATAATATACATTAGTGCTACGTCAACGCTTTTTAACAAATTTTCCCCTTTAAGATTACTTTTAATTTTTTTTGAAATTATTTATTTCTTAATTATTTATTACTTTTTTTTCTCAATAAAACTCACACAATTCACATAGAGAGCGCAAAGCAATCGCACGATTATAAATGATAACAATTATAGTTGTTTTATAGTAATTATTATTATATTAAGTTCACTGTAAAGTGCGTTTTGCTTTCTCTTTGTCTCCGTCAAGCATTATTCACCCTTTGTGTTGGTTGCATATATATCACCTATACATAAACATATAATAACTGTAGTTGTTTGGGAGCCTTAAAAAGCGAATACAAACATTGACACCGCTGTACACCGTTGTCAGTTATGGCTCCACTTTTACACGCACGCACGCACGCACACGCATACGCTCGTTCACGTTCATGCAACACATCGATCGTCTAAAAATTGAAGTAACAATTTTCTTTGTTTTTTTTTTTTTTCTTTTTTTCTTCTTGTTTTATACCACTCTTAAGCAAGGTAAATTTTTCAAAAAATTCAATCGAAAATTAAATCAAAATTGCCGGATTTAGCAAACACGACAATATATATATATATATTTCTATGACACCAAAAATGTTTCCGATATTGTTATTAAAAAAATTTACTCGAAAGCTAACAATAGGCCAAGGTTTTCGCTCACAATCGTCTAATAACTCCACAGATGAGTATCTGCAGTTTCTCACATACCTACGTTTCTTACATTCTGTCTGACTTAAATTTTACCACGATAAAAATGTTCGTGTTTTTGATATATTTGCACAAATATAATTTCACAATTAATAAAAGTTTACGATTTGATATTACATTTTTCTCCAAGACAGTAAGACGACATCATTAGACAAAAAGTGACAGAAAAGGACAGAAAAAGAAACATAGAAAAGCAAATTAAAATCAAATCAATGAAACGAGCACACTTACTCACTGACGACCAATTCATAGGACCAGATAGCTATATACCATACATGTGTGTGCGTGTTTATATATATATATATATATATATATATATTTCTATATATATATATTTTTATATATTTATATATATATATATATATATATTTATATATTTATATATATTTTTATATATTTATATATATATATATAATTATATGTATTTATTTATATTTATATATATTTATATAAATACATATATACATTGTGTGTGCGCGCGTGTGTGTGTGTGTATGTGTGGATTAAATACACCAGACCAACAACACGAATTAAACGAACAAAAAATTGTTCTGTCTTATGCTTGACTGGCCATAAAAATTTTTATTTTTCTCTCTTATAAGTTTTCCCTTTTTTATAATATTCTTTATATTGATTATTAATTATAATTATTAGTACGTTACGCGCATTTTAATGGTTTAATAAACTTTTATTCTACTTGTTTTTACTTTAAAAAATTAAGCGTATGAATACGAAAAATATTACTTTGCCGAACGACGACAACGAAAACAACTGTGCTGCCAAATCACATATGATAATGTTGCCAAATTATATTTGCATAACTTTCGCTGAATGTTACCAAGTTATCCATTTACATTTTCTAATATTTATATTAAATGCACACAAAAAGAAACATAAGCGAAACAGCGAAGTTATCAATTAAATATTATTGCGTTTCAATCATTGTCGTATTACAAAAGAAGAAATTAATGGAGAAAGGTACAACAAGAGAGAATAACAATGCAAAATTACGAAGAAGCGTAAACACATGTATTCGTTATAAAAAAAAAATAAATAATTATAAAAAAAGAATGTATATTATTTCAACAAAGAGAACAAGTAAAAATATTTGAATTTCGAAAGGAAGTTTTATCACCCTGGGATCACAGACTAATAAAAAAATAATAAAAGATTTTTTATAATAAGAAAACATATCTTTAACAAATATCGAAATTTTAAACGGTTTTTTTTTTCAAAACACGACATTTCAAAATGACCTACACAAGAGCGTTTCATTTTAATTTATTTTTACAGCGTCTTTAAAACAATCTTCTCTAAAGAAACACGTAGGATTTTTCGATAGCTTAATTTAAATATTTTTTATTAATAAAACAATGTCTTCTTTTCGCCGAAAATTGAAATTTTTCACTCAAACACTCGCCAATCACATGGAATTTAATATTTTAAAAAAAAAAATTCGTTGTATTCCTCTAACTGTAGGTATACAGATTAAATGATTTTTTTTAAATTCAAATTTGCGCTGAAAGACACGTAAGCCTCACTGGAGTGGTACCGATGTTGCCATTTTTTAATGTATTTCCAAAATAAATTTCTTTTTCTACTACTTAAAAGTATGTTTAATAAATTGATCGATTAACTTTCTTTCTATTCCAAAAACAAAGAGAAACTTTTTTTAAGAGTTAACCCTTAAAATAAAAAGTTTTCTTTGCATTTTGATTATAGTGCCACTTATCTTATTACAGTTTGAAACGTAAATTAATTGTTATTAGATATTAATATTTTGTAACAATCTGTTAATATATGTGACATGAGATTAGTGCCGCTATTGCTATTTGTAAATGATTTTCTTGTATTACTGAATAAAATATTTCAATAGAATAGAAAATAGAAGAATAGAATTTCGCACCGTCCACATATTTTTGACGAAACAAGATGATTTTTTCCGAAATCTGTATAAATTTCATCGCATAATTTTCAGATCTGTGTACAGATTTTGATTCAATTTGGTATACATTCGAGATTTTGTACGATGAAAAATAAACTAATTGCAAAAAGGAAAAGAAAAAATCTGTTAAAATGTAATTTTCCAATAATAAAAAAAAAAAACAAAAATAATTTTCTCATTAAAATAAAAGAAAAAATGATGAAAAACCAAAAAGAATTTATTAGAAAAATTTCTCTTAAATGAAAGCAAATTAATAAAATACATGTGTATATGTGTACAAAACACACACACTTAAAATTATGGTTGGAATAGCTTTACACACAGTTTAAAATAATTTTTCCTACGTTCTTTAGCAAATCTACTTTCATATTTATTTTAATCAAGGAAAATATCAGATGTTTCTACTTGATAGTGATGCCAAGTTTTTCGCTGCTAAATTTGTATAGATTTTTGCCGTTTTGATCGGAATTATTATCGAAAACTTTATATCTCTGTATGTTATTTTTTATATCGATATGTATTTCTTAAATAACATCAAAACAAATACAAAACTTTTATTTTTAGTGGCTGAACAAAATTTTCTATTGCTTTTTCCTTTACTTTTATTTTAATTTTGAAAACCTTTTTTCAAAAGAAATAATTTCCTTCTCGACGCTCATTATTTTTTTTATCTTTGTTCCTGCTTCTGGTAGTTTTAAGTTAAGAACTTTATTCTCCTGAACCTACTTCAATAAATTTTGTTAATATTTTTAAAAAGAACGCATGATTACAGCTCAGGGATTTACAAGATCTTATTAGCTAAGAGAAACTAAATATTTATATAGCGAAACTTGTCTTTTTAAATAAGTAAATTAGAAACAAGCAAATAAATCATTGATTGGAAATTCAGAAAGGTAAGGCAGAAAAAAAAATTCGATTATCGATGGTATCTAGTTGTTCGTTAGTTGTTTATATAAGGATTGCATTTATAAATTATTAAGTTGGAATTGTTTTTTATATGAGTTTTCGAAATGTCTTTGTTGATAATGCATATAATTATGCAACTTTTTGAAGTCCGTTTATCGTTTACTGTCACTTTATTTGAAATCCGTAAGTTGTTTTGATTAGTGACGAGTATTTATCGTTGCGGTTAATATAAAAATTGAGTAACTATGTTATGTAAGATAAGTCCGTATTATATTATAATTGCATTTTTCATTTCCCATTTTTTTATATTTTGCAAAATTTTCCCATCTTGACTTTTTGCACACGTTTTGATAATCCTTGAATCGGGACTGCAATACCTTATTCTATATTACTGCCGAGCTACACGTGAACTCTGCGAAAGATTTCTTTTAACTTTAGCAACTGCTGTTTTGCACAAATTTAATGTAGAGTCTTAAAATAAATAAAACTCAATAAATATACGAACAAATAAATCTATCATTACATGAAAAAATGTATTTCACGATTTAAATTTGAAACTAATAACTTGTCACATAAACAAACACTGAATGCTTATCGTCTGCTATTTCATTGTTGTTGTAACCCATTACATAGTGTATAATATCTCAGCTTATCTCTGCATACGATGATATTTTGTTCAACAAAAAAATTTGGCATTCTGGCCGCCCTAAAATTATTAGATACATGTTTATTATAAACACTTTAGAATAAGCATTTTTGTACATACAATCCTTTAGTTTTAAGCTTTAGTTATTTTTCTATTCTTATATGGAATACCTTGAAAACTTTTATTGTGTATCGGTTACTCATTTATGAGTAAAACACCGAGAAAGTGCAAGTGTCTTCAGTTTATGTTATGTACATAGGTGTGTCCTTTGACATGTACCAGCGCAAAAACTTTCAATGTTTTTGTCAAATTTGATTTAAATATGCTTGCGAGAGAAAAACTAGTTTTTCTAAATTTTTCAAGTTTTTCTTTATATTAATTTTTCTGATTTTCTGAGGATGTTTTTATTGTTTTTATTCTTTAATAATAAATAAATGAGTGAACAAATTAACAATCAGGATTGAAATATTCATAGTAATCTTCATCAAACTTTATGCCTCTTTCATTCTTAGAAGCGTCTTTTTTAAACGATGGGTATGATGGGATTCTGTCATTTGCTAAACGAATCATACCAGCCTTCAGTTCTTCAATTACATTCTCCTTTTTGTCTTCACTTCGCGAAGTGAGCATATCGTCCACCTGGGCTGTGGATTTTATATGGATCCGCTGAGCGTGTTTCTTCCCTTTTGAGGCCATAACTTGGCCATTTTGACAATATATGTTATTAAATCCGCAATCTTTCAATTTATTCTTGGCATAGCGAAATAATGAGTTGATATCATCGTCCATATATTCATAAATTAATATGGAATTATATACGGGATGATTCCTGACCCTCACTTTGTTATTGAGAAAATCGCATTTTAATTGCGGAAATTTAAATTGCACTACTAAAGAAGCCACGTTTAGCGAGCGAAGGTTTCTATTACGATGTTCCAAAATGCGAACATCAAGTATATCGTTAGTAGATAATTCTACTTCCATTGTTGAAGCCAAAACTTTAATTACGTCTTCCAATGGATGGTGAATGTGACGCGAAGGGAAACGTTTTATTATGATGCTATTTAGATGAGTATCATCTTTGGGCAATGTTTTTTTTTTTGCAGTTTGTGCTCTTTCTTCTGCCACCTGTTTTTGCTTCTGGTTATTATTAGTTACAGAGACGCATTGAGATGGTTCCAAATTAGCAGCACCATACTGATCGAGCAAACTTTGTAGTTTCATTTTGTCAATGGAAAGTTGCGTCGAAACTGATATTTCTTTCTGCAGTTCGGCAGTAATATGCTCTAATTTTTGTTCCATTATTTTTAATTTTTCATTCAATATCGAATCCGATCCGACTACCGATGTTCCCACATCTTCCATAGTATCCTTAAGTGCAGAAATTTCCATTGTCTTCAGACGAATTTCTTTGTTTTTCCCTTCAATTTGCAATGACAAATATTCCATTTTTTCCTGCAATGTTTTAATAATTTGATCTGCTTCAGTATATTGTTCTTGTATGGCCAAGAAGTTCGTTTCACTGTCACTGCGTTTAGAAAGCTCGGCATTTAAATTTTTAATCTCTTCCTGAGCCATAGTGTATTGTTCTTGTAAACGCATAAAATTAAGTTCAGTCTCCTTTAACTGATCATCTAATTTTTCCATTTTGCTTTCGAAGCTTTGCATCTTAACTTCCAATTCGTTTAATTCAGATTCCTCAGCTACGTTATCGTCGAAACTTAGATGTAGTCTTTTCATATCCGCATATTGAACGCGACATATTGGGCAAAGCGAAGATCTGCAATTAACAAACACGAACACCTGGGTTAACTAATGATAGACTTATGAGATAATTTTATTGATGTCCCTACTTACCTTTGATGCCAAATCTGAAGGCAATTACGATGGAACACATGACCACAAGAAATATAATAGATTTCATCGTTTTCATCATAAAAATCTGTACATATCGTACATACAGCCGCAGCCGATCCTGACATAGTGAATGAATTTTTTCGTTTGTTTGACAATATTTCTGCGCAATAGATGTGTACTGATGAAAGTGCAAAGGCAGTTTGGTAATTCCCCCTGTCAGACTAAATGAATGAATATTTGTTTTACGTCGATGTTTTCAGGGTTTCCGTTATTGATATAAATGAGTAACATGTGATTAGAATAAAGAATCTGAGGTTTAATATAAACGTAACACATTCCTAAGAAGGCTTGAATAATTAACACTATTGGTCTCCACTCTTTCATAAAAATTAAACTTGAAAACACAAGGAAGCTTTGCGCTTTATAACACTCTTAAGGCCATAGACATTTTGTTAGTTTTTCATGTAAAAAAAAAAAAATAAATAAAAATTCACACACAATATTTTCATATTTTAGAATATTTATTAAAAACAGATAATAATGTTAGAGGATATTATAAAATTTAGACAGATTACAAAGACTAGTAAAATAATATCTGGATTTGCAAAATGCTTTCATTAATTATTGTTTTTATTTTGTTTTTTTATATAGAAAACCATATGACTTACAGTCCTTGCAATTTTATAATGTCTGACAAATACATAAATTTTTATGGTATTTTCAGCCTTGTTACTGCCGACAAGAAGAAGTTCGAGTTAGGGTGAATACAATTCACAAGTCTATAAATAAAATGAAATGCTTTTACTGTCAGACAACCGATTAAAGGTAATGGCTAACGGGCAAATCGTTAACTTCGTAAGAAAAATAGATTATTCAATAATCGATATTGTTTTTGATAAGTAACCGATCAATGATTTGTAATGAACGCTAATTATTGTGTGCCTTGCTTTATTAATTTTCTTATTTCTTGCAGCACATTGTAATTTGAAGTTTAAAATGATTAATTCAACTTATTTTCAGTAAATACACGGCTTATGTGATTTTTTTTAGTGGTTTTACAATTAAATCGAGAACTTACCTGTGTGTTTCCAGATGCGTTCTGAAGGAACTGTATGAAAATAGTTCAGACTTGTAGTGAAGCAGCCGCCAATGGATGGCCACCTACGATGGGAAAGTAACTTCTTTACTGACGTTCGTACGCAATTAGACGTTTAGGAGCCGAGTGCGTCCAACTTCGGTAAGTGACAGTGTAACTCAAAATTTAATTAAATTATAATTCTTTAAAAAATTAAGTGTATTTGTTTGAAATAATTTTTTTTTTTGCAATTCAGTGCCGCAATACGATTTGCCAGTAAATTAAATAATAATAAAATGATCAGTTGCGAAATTTTCGCATGTTTGCTTGCGTTTTTTCTTGATAAATAAACATTTTTTTTTTTTTTCTCTTTGTGTAAGATTCGTATCTGTTTTTGTACAAAAACAAGTAAGGATGTCACCGAATTTTTTATACCCGTCATAATACCAGCAGTTTAAGTAATAATGAGTAATAACAGCAAAAAAAAAAACTCAGCAAGAAAAGATGATATTTCTTGCTGATCGTACTTCTTGGCGATTCCTTTGTCCTTTTTGTCAAATTGGAACTCTATATATAAACAAGCAGACAGATGGACAGGCTTACTGACGGACATGTCTCTGATGTGTACCGAAGTCATTATGAACCCAGTATATAATTATATATATACTTTATGGTGTTTCCCAAGCTTCTTTCTAAGTGTTGCAAACAAATTTTTCAAAAGGAATATACTTTCATTCTCTGATAAAGTTTTTGTTTTCTCTTTAGTTTTACTACTTCGTTGTTTAAGCCTCTTTCATCTTTAGTTTCTTACTTTTGCACAATTCATCGTATTAGTTCGTAAGACAAAAAAAAAGAGAGTGAGAGCTATGATTATATTTTAGAACTTGCAGTACCAAAGTAATTCTTAGTAAAATTGAAATAATATCGATCAAGAAAGTACATCTGAAATCCATTAAAATCACATGAAAATATGTTTTTAGAATTATGGCGCTAATTCGTCCTTAAGTAAGTAGAAGCCGGATTCATGATTAATAATTCTTTTAAAGTTTTATTTCGATTGCTTAGCAGTTTAGATTGATTATTGCAATTTCGTTTCAAGCCAACGAAATTTTCTTCTGATTTTTATTGATGCCTCTTAGCCGTGTTGAAACCGTAAGATCCAAACATTGATTCATCATTTCGAGAGTTGAATTATATGAGGAATATTCAATTTTTATGATTTTAATTACATTTTGTGTGAAGCTTCTAATTACTGCGATAATCAAACTACACTACTCAAGAAACACTGTCGCGAAGAAATAATTTTCATTCGCGAAAAATCTCAGTTAACTTTTTATGAAAGTCTTATGTGCCATTTCAAATTTGATGTATGAATTCTAAATCTGATGTAATTATATCTCACATTCATCGTAGTAGATAAGTATGGGGTTTGAACTTGCTTGCTTGCCCAGTTTCAAAAAGTGTACTTAACTCCTCTTAAAAACTTGATGATAGAATATTGATTGCCATAAATCTCAAAAGGTAAGACTAATGATATCGACCGTTGTAACTATTAGTAATCACGAATTAATTTCATTTATTTTATCGACTTCGTCATAGCACTCAGAAAGTGGTTTTATTTAAAATTAAATATACAGGGAATTGGGAAAAAGAGTTTAGTGGTAAGAATAAGAGCTGCTGGATAATAAGGTCACTGATGTTGCAGTTTTCTTGCAACGACGTCTGAAAGAAATCTTTGACCGCGATCGATCCAGTTACAAATATTGATTCTATACATAATTTATGTATAGCGCATATATGATGACTCATTCCCAAGGATTTTTTAGAGATTGTAAATCTGAATATACGGAATCGAACTCTTTCAGCTTTTAACGATGCAAAATTTTACTAAGCAGAGGCAAAAGTGCAATTGTAGCACCTCGAGAGGCCACAAAATTTTTAATAAATTTACTAAGCGATTATTTATCGATGCCGCAGTCACAGAAGTTTCCATAGTAATAGAATGCATGGAAATCTTGGTAAGATTGTAATCACTTATATCTATTAAAAGTTTTATGTAAATGATAACTGCTTATATAAATCGTTGAATAATGATTTCACGGATCAAGAACATTAAAAGACCATCACATCAATATCGCCGGGCGAAAATAATGCCTCGGTACAAAGACTGCTGCACATTTCGTTACACCTATCTCTCCTAAGGCTTGGAAAGGTGCAGATAACAGCATTGATGATGAATTTATTCGAACATTCATAAGTGATTGACTTAGGGACGTCGCCGATTAACGAAAGATTTTCGGTTACGGATAATAAAAGTTTCGGCGTAAAAGCGCTTTGAGTTTACTTTTAAATTATCTATCGAAGAAAAGAACGTATGTTAGAAAGGATGATCAGAACATTTTTGTGTCGAGATCTTTTATATATCTTCAGAAGCACAAATTCCAGAACTAACTAAAGCAAAGTTTCCCAAATGTTTATAATTCGTCTAATTACAATAAACTATTGCGTTAAATTTGCAGTTAAGAAACTGCCACTCAACAATGTCTGATTAGCTAGAGTAGATAATTGCAATCGTAAAATGGAAGCAAAACGAGATGGATTGCGTCAATAAGCTGAAAAGTGATGAAGACAACTATAAATTAGGTGATAGCAAAATGGCTCTTAAAAACGCTTTTTTTTTTATTGAATAGAAATGCTGACATTATTTTATAGGAAATGAATGATTTGGAGAAAAAGGAGGAGGAAGGATTGAAGGAAGTACACAATGTCTTAAAGTTTTAATAACGAGTGTAAACGAATATGAAGCAGAGAAAGAGAGAGAGAGAGAGAAAGAGAGAGAGAGAGAGAGAGAGAGAGAAAGAGAGAGAGACTAAGTTTTAACGGTGGTTCTAGAACATTACTTAGAGGCATTAAAAAAGCGCTTAACGTGTAAAATTTTGAAGGGACAGCAGTTGTGGAGGAAACAGTCTCTCTCTCTCTCTCTCTAGCTTTAGAAATAAAACAAAGTGGTCCAATATTTATTACAAATTCGGAACAAGTGAATATGTAACCACTCGCTAAGTTAACGAAAGATTGATGCTAATGCCGTAAATTAGAGATTTTCTTTTATAGTAATTTTTCTAATATGAAACTTTATATCCTTTAGTGCGCTGAAAGTAGAGGAAGAAAAACAAATTTGAATATCAAAGTTGAGAAATTGTTGAAACATAAAACAATAATAAGGAAAAAGTATTATATTAAGAGAGAGCCTCTTCTTGTGTTACAAAATTTTCATTTTCAAGGGAATCCAACCAGGAATTGGTGATTGAAATTGGAAGAAACTAATCAAAGAACTTAAACTAAACGGGAAGAGAAAGAATCCATGGCAGTATGTAGTAGACTCGAACAAAATAAAATTCTACAGAGATTTTTACACAATATTTAGAATATTTTTATATTTATTTTATCATTTCAATGAAAATATTTTTATTATATTATTAGATATTAATTTTTATCTCAGGAAAATATTTTAAAGCGGGAAAACTACAAAAGTAATAGTCTACTTGAAGGAATGTGTTTTACTCTTGCTACGCTTGATATGATCTAATTCTTAGTTTTTTCCCTGTAAAATATTTATTAATTAGAAATTATATATATATAAATATATATATATATATATATATATATATA
>KK351339.1:37257-61345 GCA_000671755.1 Glossina brevipalpis | reverse complement strand
TATATATATATATATATACATAATATTATCTTGAATTAATTTTTTCTTTAAGGTCAAATTTTGACGTATTTTTCTGGTTTGTATTCAAAATTCAATGGGCCTGATCTGAAGGAGATTATAAACTATAATTTAAAATACAAGTAAAAATACGCATTTGTACCAAATCTGCAATTCATTTTAGATCGCTTTTCTCTATTTTTAAAGTTTTAAAGAATCTTGTTTCACCATATAACTGTTGACCTTCTACATTTCTCCAATTTGAGCACGACCTTCGAGGTGGATAACCAAAAGGAAAAACAAATAATTTGATTATGGTATGAGGGCCAGGTTTTTGAACCCGCTCCCGCATAAATGTTTGTACGACAAAGAAGTCTTTATATGTCAAGTCTTGCCACACAAGAGTTCAATATTCATCTATCACTAAGTTGTGATATCTACTCCAATCTTTAGTTGGTTTATAAGGATGATTTATTATAGTTTTGCCATAGTTTTCAAATGAGTCAAAGGATCAATTAAATGAAGTATTATTTTAAAAATATTCATTTAACTAATGGAAATTTTTAACAGTTTGTTCATTTCTTAATTGCAATTCACCACTAAAAGGATATCCACTATCTGTGTATAAGAGAAGAGATGTGAGAGGGGAATATAATGTGGGCGCAGCTTGGGAGTTAGAGACGTCCGTATGGTAAATGTCATTGCCTTTAACGATTCAACATTGAAAATACCTGACCATGCGATCATCGTAATACAATTATGGTCTAACGTACTGGGAATTGTACTCAAGTATAAGGACTTGATGATAGTACTTTCATTTTCCTAACAAACTACCAGCCTTAAAAGAATCAAACTTGTTAGTTATAACGCAAATATTTCTTTTTCAATTGTTTTTCACTGTATAGCTACAAACCTACAAACAAGAAAAAAAGGAGAACCCAAGTTTTATATCGTTTAGTAAAAACACACACACACACACACACACACACACCGTATACATGCAGTGAAGGATAAAAAGACATTGTTTGATTAAAGCTTCTTTTTTTAATCTGTACATTAATAGACACCGTGGGATTAAGAATATATTGTGAGTGTCCAGGCACGCCCAGTTTTCTAATTTCCTTTCAAAGTGATATAAGTTTAGTTTCACTAATGTTTACATACTACTAGATATAAATACATTGAATACTGATTTTGTTAATCGATTTCCTAGCTTTTCGATGATCAGTATATAGAGAAAAAATTTGTGAATTGATGGCGAGGCACGGTCACTATTTTCTATCTTATTATTGTACTGAAGTCTTTTAAATATGGTTTTCATTAGTCATTTTTTTTATTTTCTATTTCTTTTAATGAACTAAACTTAATTTCAAAATTTATTTTGTACTAAATCAAAGAACATTTGAATCTTTTTTTTTCTACACATTTTTTATATATCTACTACAAAACGATTTATTTAAAATGCAAACAAATATATATATCGCTGCATATAAAATTATTCTTGCGCCACATAATACAAAAAATAACATCAATAATAAAAAATTTTTCCATATATAAGAAAATAAAAATAATTTTAAGTCAGATCGTAAATAATATAATTTCTGATTCATTTGTATGTTTTAATCTAACTTATGAAATTGAATGCAATCAAATTAAATCTATAATGGAAAAAATTGAAGAAAATATATAAAATTTAAAAATGATTATTTCATTATTATCATTTTCAGTCATCATTTTGCACCACCATCCATGGAATAATACTTCAGTTTTCGAAACAAATATTCAAAATAGTATTATTTTGCATTTTTGACGATTGTTGTTCGGCAGTTCCTTTATTATGTGTAAGCTGTTTGATGGTTTGAGCTAAATTTTGCAATCTTTGATTTTCACTAGATAATCTTGAACATTTAGATAATTGTTTTTCCAGCTCCATTGTAACGTAGTTGAGTTTCTGATTTAATATTTTATTTTCTTCAGCCGTAACCGCTTGTAATTCCGATAATACATTGATTTTTTTTTTTAATTGCTCAGCACTGTTTCGCAGTTCGGAGGGTTCCTTAAAGCAGTCATCATCATTGATGAATTCAGGCAGAGATGTTTTCACTTCATGTATCTCATTTTCCAAGGTGCAGTCCTCCTCCTTCAATAGATTGCAATTATTTTCGCTTTCGACAGGTTTACCCTCCTTTAATGTTTCAGTTTTTGTTTCAAAACTTTTTTCTTTCGCTTCATCAAATGCATTTATTGTAATTTCCTCACTTTTATTGTCGGCAAAAGTTGGTAAAATTTTTATAAGCTCTGGGGTATCTTTTCGGCATTTTGGACAATTTTTATACCTGAGAAAGGTAAATAACGATACAAAATATGTTAAATATTTCGCATGCATTATATAAATTCAACTGACGTGAGTCTCCAAACTTGAATACATTGAGAATGAAATATATGTCCACAGGAAATGGCAAAAATTTCATCTTCTTTCGTAAGATTTTGACAACATAAGGAACACACGATATTGCTAGATTCACTATGATGTGATTGTGATGATAATGTTTCTATTTCAAATACAGACAGAAGAGATATAAGTAATGAATTAGTAAATTATATAGTAAGTTTTATTCTCCTAAGTTTCCATCACATTCATGAAAGTACGTCAAAGTTGTAATACATTTTCCTAATTATGAGCATGTTATGTGGCCGGTAGGGGCGGCTTCGAATTTGTATTTGAAATGCCCATAAGAAATAGTTGAATTAAGCTTTACTTCGACTCTACTCATTACGTTTGGAAATGCAATTTTTTTTTACCTAGTAGCGTTTGTATAACCATCCCAACCATTTGTCATGTTGAACAAGTTGGGATGTATAGTTGATATGACTGTTAGGTTTATATACAATATTAGGCATTGGAATCTCATATATTATCTTATGTGCACATTTTTCTAGATTGCATTTTCAGTAATTTTGTGAAGTACAGTAGTAATCTAGTTTTGTTTCATAATATGATTAGAAATGGTTTTCCTTCTGCCTTACGTGGTGAATGTATTTTTCTCTGATCTTTTACAAATCCTCAGGCTTACATTCTTAGGATATTTAGATTGATTTTTGAGATTTATTTTGTGATGATGAGAGAGTTTCACATTGCAGAAATTATTTGCATTATGAACTTTTTACTTTCTTTCACTCTAGCGACGTTATTGACGTATGTAGATTTCCTTTTTTCTTACAATTTAACTGCAAACATAAATTATGTTTTAGCTTTTAATTATAAAGGACAGTCAAACGGATAGTTTAAGTGCCTAAGTAATAAATTACTGGAGAAGCTTGCTGTTTTTCGAAATTTCAATATGCGGAAGGAAATGAGTATTAAACGATAGCCTTTACACATGGAGTTTCCCAATCAATTTTTACAGAAAGAATAAGAATTTTTTGCTTAAATAACCAAAAAGGAATGTTCCAATCAAAGTTTGGATCAAATAAATATTGAGAGAAACCTCTTATATATGTACGAAAATTTTGATTTTAATTTTAATTATATATGAGTAGCACGAACTACTTTCACAATTCTTTTCATTTTCTTTCCATTCCAGAAAAAAATAATAATTTCGCCTTAACACAGGCAAAAGCGGTAAATTAAGGTTTCATTAAAAATACTTTTTTTTTTTGTTCTTACCACCCATTTTATTTTTCAAAGATAAGATAAAAACTTAAAATCAGATAAAAATATCTTTTAATTCACTTTCCGCCACTTAAATTGCAAAATCTTTTCAGAGACAAACAATCTTAATAACGTTTTAGTCCCAGTTTTTTTAACCTTGAAACTGATTTACTCTTGTGAAAATTTAATAATATTTTCTAATAAAAATGAAAATATTTTCCCAACGTCAATTTATCCCACGAACTTGCATATAGAAATGAAAAGAGTCACCGAATAGTTTGTAATTAAATATCCCTGAAAAAAAAAGATTGTGTAGACAATATTGCCAATGTGCTGAAAAAAGCAAGACAGTTTGAAAGGCAAAACTAGCAGTGATTGGAGAGAACCAAGGACAATAAGATTTTCAGAATTTTCAAATTTTCATTCTTTGAGGAGGGAAGCATTGACGTGGAAGTTATATTTTATTGTTTTTCCTTCTTTTTTTATAAAAACGTAAAAGTTGAAAAAGAGAAGTTTATTAATTCACAATTGCGTTTTAAGAATCTGTTCTATTCCATATTTGAATTACGGTAAGTTAGCTTAGTCCATGATTCATTGTCACATTGCTTTCAAAACTATGGTTCTCTTCATAGAAACTAATAATAGAGCCGCTTCAGAAGATTTCGTAAATTCTAAAGATTAAAAAAAAAAAAAACTAATAAAGATCAATTTCATCCAATAAAAAATCCCATTAAATCCCATTGTACAGCCATCTATCTACGCATATCCAGAACATTGTAAGAGAAAGTATGGCTGTATCTGCAAGTTATTCTCTCTATTAAACAAATGCAATGAATTTTAATTAATTCTTTGTAGCGGTAGTTGTAATAAGACATGTATATTTCGTTAAGGTAGTGCAAAAAAATTTCAAAAAAAAAGGTGCCCAAGAAATGTATTTAAAAAAAAAGGTGTACTTCCAAGATAATTCGAATATTCCAAATGTCGTTGTTCCTCAGCTGTATTCACTGGGTCTTGGGATCTATTAGAATAAAAAAGGTTACAAAAAAAAAACATTGAATGTGCATAAGTTCCTAAATTTGAGAATTACATCAGTTTCACAAAATTTGCTGGCTACGGAAGAAGCTGGACACAAAAAACTTTAAGAGGAAAACAAATTCTAAACAACGTACACCGATTTGCAAATGTTATCCTTATTTTTTGTTTTTGTCATTGATGTGAGATGAATACATAATAATAAAATTGACCGCATAATATTTTCTCTTTGGATAAATTCACAGTTTATTACAGCGTTGCAAAAATTTTAAGCTGAATGCAATGTGGCCGCGTTACATTCCTATTCCTTGGTTACTAATTAAAACCAGCAAAACTGTACGGCTTTATTTATTTTTATTGTGTTTATTGTGTTCATTTACATTGTTTTTCATATGATTGAATTAGTGGGAGTATAAGTGCTGCTTTATCGTGTTTACTACAGCCTCAGTTCACTACATTACACTGCATGCTATTACAATTCTGTACAGAGATTTTGTGTTTATATTTACGACATTATGAAGATGTTGCGTGGGTGCGTGCAATCTATTCACACAAAACAAAGAAATCGTTGCTCTACATATCGTAGTATTTTCGTTGGTAGATTTTTGGAAACGTTTGATGAAATGATTGCAACTTATTATAAATAACGAAAGTCACGAGATGTCTAAATTTTCACGAATATAAACCGGGGAATTCCCAATTTTATTTATATGCATACAAAAGCACAACCACTATCAAGTAACTTTATTGAAAGATAAGAATTGTTTTGTTATTACTTCAGTGATTGAGTTCGAAGAAAGTTCGTTTTGAAGATAATAAAATTAAATTTTTCTACTCGTTCCAAAATGACAACGACGCTTGGTATGACGTGTTCCATATGCATGGAAAATTTTATAAATAG
Source organism: Glossina brevipalpis (assembly GCA_000671755.1). Lineage (NCBI taxonomy): Eukaryota > Metazoa > Arthropoda > Insecta > Diptera > Glossinidae > Glossina > Glossina brevipalpis. The sequence continues at coordinate 55,763 of KK351339.1, read as the reverse complement.
TGATGCAATTTACAGCACAAGTTGTGGCCATGTATTTCATCATAATTGTATTCAAAGCTGGCGTGAAACGTAAATATAAACTTTTATCAAATTATATGTAATAAATTGAAAATTAATTTGTATTTGTGGGGGAAAACTAATGTAAGTTTGTCCATCGTTGTTTTTTTTTTTTTCACATCTCCAAGGAATAAAGAGCAAGAATTCGCTTTGCAATCTCAAAACTCATTAATTTATACAATATAATATGTATCTTAGAATTTATCCGAAATATTCTATGATATTAAATTAAAATCATAATAAATATCAAGTACAATTAAAAATGTATGCAAAGTAATTAGACATATGTATATGCTTAGTTAAGGAATTTATTTATTTATTGCAGTTCTACAAAATGTCCGATGTGCCGGGTTGAGTATGGAAATATGCAAAAACTCTATTTAAATTTCGATGACAATGAAGTCAGTACAGAAAAATTGAAAGTAACGGAGCAAGTCAATCAGCGTGGAGCTATTAAAAAGGAACGTTCTCCTAGAATCAATAGTGTTATGCCGCCAAAGCAAAGACAGAAATCTTCTAATTTTCAAAATCAACAAGGTGCTTTTGGACAAATTCATCCAAAGATTATGTCCGATAATTATGCTCAACATACTAAAGTTGTGGTAAAACGTTATCCTTCGAATTTCTTTCACCATCCAATGGTCAATTTGGCTATAGCTTTAGGTTCGATAATGGATATGAGAATAACTGTTAATGATATACGGGAGATACGCAAATTGCCACAATATCATAAGAATAATCATTTGCCAAATAGTACGATCTCTCTACTAATACAATTTCGAACCTTACAATTAAAAATCAATTTTCTTAAAAACAAATCGAAATTGAAGAACCATTCCGCATACGCACGTGTATTAATCTTTGAATATATGGACGATAATACGTATTCATTATTTCAATATGCAAAGAGAAATTTGAAAAATCATGGTTTTTCCCGTATATTCTATCAAAATGGTCAAATTATGGCTTCGAAGGTTACAAACGGCCCGAACCTTATCCATATAAAAAGTAAAATTCAAGTGGACGAAATAATTTTTTCAAAAACCGGAGACGAAGACGAATGGTCATGTGCCATTTCTTAAAACTAAGGTAAGACGATACCAATCAAAAGGATGTTTTTTTTTTTTGATACTTATTGCTTTAAAATATTTTATTGTTTTTTTTCTTAAAATTTAATAAATGTTTGATTAATGATTTCAATATGAACTATTGGATTTTGAATAAAATCAATAAATTGGAATTTATTTTTATTTGTTTAATTTGAAGAAAGCGAATTGCTCAATTGTTAAAAATTTCAATTATTTAAATATTTATATAAAAATTTGATAACTTGAATGCCAGCACTGCGACTGAAATTTCTTTATTCTTTCTTGCCTTCAGTTATTGTAATTGATTGCTGAAAATAACATGAACATGAGAGTTTTTGGCATTGAAATTTGAAAACGCATCAAAAATCTTACGAGATACATATATTCTTAATCATAAGATTATGACACGAGTTGGCAGTATTTCTCCACCTGTTGTCTCTTTTTTTGCTACCTTAAAGACGATAAAAGAAAATATAAAATTCTAGATCTAATTTTTTCAAGTAAAAAATTGCATCACTATTATTTAAAGCATTAAGCCTTTGCTTGTTTAACTATCGCATAGTCTTAGGTTGCCGTTACCAACATTACAGATTATTTTACGATTAAAGTCCACATTATTTAGTACATTAGTGTCCGTATATTTATGGTGCCATTCGATAAACGCTGTGAAAACAAATGGTATCAATAATATCAGAGAAATCGTAAGACACTAATTAATCTATGATGGATTTTTCTTCATCTCGACTTTCTTGAAAACCTTTAAGTTTTTTTAATTCACCGCGGAAAGTGAGGGATATATTTGTCAAAATGATTGCAACACCACGAAGAAAGCTTCAGAAACGTTATAGAGTAAATATATTGTTACGAAAACTGCCTTTCGTGTTTTGCATTTAAGGCACAGTTCGTATTGCTAAATCGCGAAAAGTTTAGATTTTGTTTATTTACTATTTCCTTTATTTATTAACAAGTATTTATAATCTATAATAATAATAATAATTTATTACAAAGGAATTATTTTCTTCAACACTTAGTTACTTCTCTGTCCTGGTTAAGCAAAATTCTCTGCTTATAAACCCTACGAGTATTACAAACTCTGCATATCCTTCTGCTATACCTTGCGAATACATAGTTTCATTAATCCCATTCCAGACAGATTTCGCGCGAATTCTCTATCAATTTTTGCTTTTATTGACAGCAGCAAATATGTCTTTTTATGAGCACGGTAGGTATCACATTCAAAGGAATTTCCTCTCCATAGATTTATCAAATTTGTTGTAGTTGCCTTTTATTAGTTTGAGATTTTCGTAACAATATTCTTGACCCGTATCAAAATCTAAATCGATTACGTTATTTCCGTCTATCTACCTAACGTTTCGGGCAAACATTCTGCCAAAACAAGAATTATAAGATAGCGGTCGTTAATTGGCAAAAAGCATTCGAAGTGGAAGCTGATTGGTATTAAAAATGGATCAAACTGTTAAAAACACGCGCCCCGCGCTGTACAATATAAACTGACAACATCTCTGTTTTCAAAGGAAAAATAAAAAAAAAAAATGAACTTTTTTATCTATAATTTAAAACCTACAACAAAAATCGAAAAATAAAAATTTTCACGTATATGATTTACCCTACAATACCTACACACACGTGATTATCCAAATTTCCTTTTTTTTCGAGTTAAATTTTTTTAAGATAAAGGTGATGCATACAAACGGTTCAGGTGAATTTAATTTTCTTACTCCTTGAATTTGAAGAGGAATAGTAATCAATTAAAACAAATTCTACATATACATATAAATTTCTTGGAATAGACTGCTAAAGAACCCTGAATTATGTTTCAGGTATAGAAGATCTGACAAGCTAACCCATCCATTGATGCGGATCGATAGATCAATTAGACTTCGAATCTATAGCGAATTTGTAACAATAATTGTAAGCATTAGATTAAAAAAACGTCTGAGTGGCTACTGGTTTATTCGAAATTTTTAGTGAAAGTTCACTAATGCATTTTGCTTTCTTAAAACAAAAGCTCTTCTTTGATCAATTTCGTCATTATATAAACCACGAATTCGAATGTTTCCAATGTCAGCAAGTTGAGGTTATCTTAGTTTATTCAATCCAGCTCGCTTTATAAAAGGTTTAAATATTAAAAAGAAAAATAGATGAAAAGTTCGTTCACTGTATGGCAGCTCTTGAGCGCTGTACGGCTCAATGTACGCTTACTGTAAGACATTGCGCATCCTACGTCTGTCTGTTCAACCTATTGTTTATTCTCCCATCGTATATAGTATATTAGTATGCTATTTACAATAATTCTCTTCTTCTTTTATTAATTAGGAAAGAAAAATTTAAAATTGACAATCAAGTATTTTAAAATTTTCTCATTACAAAGCAAATTTTGAATTCTCACGATTTATTTATTAAATTGATTAAACTTGTGGTTTTTCTTTGCTTTTCCTTTCAGTAGTAATAAATGAACAAAACATATGGAAGTAATAGTAATAATTTCAGTAAACAACCTTTAATGACAACAACAACAACACATTGACTGTTCACTCAATGACAACTAAACACTTTTCTTCTTTTCTCTGGTTCTCTTGCTTTCGATCCCGACAATCTCTCAGTATTTCTTTTCTTTGCTCTTTCTTTTTTTACAAACAAATGCAAAGAAATGTTATGCATAACGGCAAACGCAAATGCTTAAGTCACTTGTTTCTCATATTTGCTCTATCGCGGTCATTGCACTTGTAATATTGTGCAATGACAAAACAAAACGGAGAAAAATACAACAAACTCTCTCCGTGCAGTCTACGTATTCTTAGAATTGTCATAAATTTCATGCATAATGACAGCAATCACTTTTTGACGTATGCGAATGGCGCAAATAAACAAAATTGACAGTTAATGTGTATATCGGTTCAAAGTACGCTTTTTCCTTTTTTTTACTATTAAATATTTATGTATATAATGCAAACTTTTAATGTGAATTTTTTTTAAAACACCTACGTCCAAAATGTTATCTACAATTTAAACAACTCCGTCTGATAAGATTGTCTACAGTTGACAACACATCCTTGTATATCGATAAGTAAAATTTGTTTCATTTCGACTAATACATGAGTAGCTGAATTGAAACAGAATTATTTCGTCTCTCACTTATAATTGCATTGCATTGTAATTTTCTTTTCTTTTTTTTCTGTTTTTTAAATTGCTTTGCAGTATTTTTATTGTCAAACAGTTATTTGATTTATAGCATTTTATTACTAAATTAACTCTTATATATCATTGTAAAAATGTCGTCGTCATCGGGGGTAATCTGTTCAATATGTATTGAAAGTTTTGCAGCATGCGACGCAATCAGTGTTATTACATGTGGTCATGTATTCCATGAACAATGCATTCAAGATTGGAAATTAAGGCAAATGCACTTTTTTGTCAATATATTTATGTTAAGAGTGAACAGTTTTTTTCATATATTTTCAAATTTTTTTTTTTGTTTTGTTTTTAGAGGCAAAAGTTGTCCGGATTGCCGATTTCCATTCTATTCCAGGGACAAAATCTTTTTAAATTTTGAAGAGAATTATATGCCCTCAGCTGTAGTGAATGAACTAAGAGCTAAAGTCCAAAGCTATGAGATCGAATTAAATAAAATGCGTGATCAGCTAAATGAACGTGATGGTAATATTCTGTTTATGCAAGAACAGTATAAAACATGTAAAGATGAAGTCAAAAAACTAAAATGGGAACTGAATCATATCAAGAAGAACGAAGCAATTTCCGCAACTGCCCAAAAGGTAAGCACTGAAAGTTTGCCGAAGCGAAGTTGTTCGCGTGAGTTAACCGCTCAACGAGGCTCTTTGAAATTGGACGACGAAGATGATTGCAACAAAACGGACGACCCTAATGATTACATTGCGATTGTGAAACGTTATCCTCTCGACATTTTGGTTTATCCATTAACCCATATTATAATCACTATGGCTATTGATATGAATGTGAAAATAACTGAAAATCACATCTCTGAAGTACATAAAGTTGATTGCTATTCTGGTACTGCGCCAGACACAGTATGCTTGCAAGTGCAGTTTAAATATAAAAAAGCTCGAAACAAATTTTTAAATAATCAAGAAAAACTGCAAAAACTTGAAAAGTACGGTTCAATTGGTATTTATGAATATAAAAAAAATGATATTAAAAGTTCGCTTTATTATTACGCTAAAGCGAAGTTGAGAAGTCATGGATTTGCGGCCGTTTTTACTCAAAGGGATCAAATAATGGCTATATACGATCGCAAAATCGGTAAACCAATACGTATTTGGTCGAAAAAGCAGGTCGATCAATTGGTTAATCAACATAAATAAGTAAAGAACGGAAAGTCTATCGAGCAATATTAAAAATGTATTATATGAGAGACTTCTATCTAAATTTTTTTTCTTTTTGAATCGTTTCGTATGGTTTTACAAAATTGATATATTGATATAAATTTTCATTTAATTATAATTTACAGTTGTTGTGCGACTTGTTACATTGAATTTAAGAGAGAGAGACAGAGAGAGGGAAGAATTAGGAAAAATGTGTTTAATTTTGTAGCGTTATTAAATCACTACAAGAATAGTACTCGTTAGTACTAGTGATAGTGATTAAGAATTTATTTTAAATTTCTATCTAATCTTTGCTTTAGTTTTCATTTCATTTTTTTTATTATATTGATTAACGTAACTTTATACCTATTATCGTACAAAGGGAGGACATACTACATTTTTTCCTAACGTTTTTAACGCTTTGCCAATACGTATCAGGTCAACGTATATATAAACGATCCCTTTTTATATTTTTTAGTCTATGTAAGGTTGCATATCAATTTAGTAATGTCTGTGTCCATTCGTATATTTATCAAGGCAAAAATTTAGCCCACGTTACCCATATAAAATGGTTATAAGTCGTAACAAACATTTGTCCTTAATAAGCGAAAAAAATCTGTAAGTTACAATTCATAGTTAATATGAATTATGAAACTAATTATGCGGTAAACACATATACTCTAATTTTTAATGATTTTTAAAAATCTTTTTTAATTACAATATATTTCTTAAACTACATTGTATCGGTTTAAAATGGCGGTGTTACCAAATCACTCACGCTAAGGCGAATAGTAGATAGAAATCATTCTTCATTCTTCATTCTTCATTCTTCATTCGTTTAAATGTCTAATATATTCAAGTGATCTTAAGCGGCATATGTCACCGGGCGTATATAAGATGAAAATGAACGTCTTCCGTCATCAAACTACTATTAAAACTATTCCAAGATTACAAAATATTTTATATTATACTTTTTTTTTTTCGTTTATACCATAGTTGTAACATAGTAAAAGGGAAAATGAAGAATTTAATTTAATAAGATTAGTGTTAAAACCAAAGAAAAATTGTTGACTTCATCTTATTCCAATTAATATATATATACATACATGTATATATATGTATATATTTCTTTTTTTTGCTGGCTTATATTTTCATATTTGAATTTGGTTTTGCTTATTATTTTTTTATTTATAATTTAATGAGACCAAGATCTGAATATTCTGTATATTACACACTGGCAGCTTCGCTGCAACCATTTAAGCGGAGAAAGAGGAGAGTTATATGCTTAGTGCTCCTATGCCGTTGCTTATAGCAGTGGGGTTACATATGGCGATAATTTTGAAAAACAAATCGTGAAAACAACTTACAACTTATCCTTTACCATGTTAACATATATGTATATATATATATATATATATATATATATTAAATTCAGTGGTTTTATGAAATTTAAGCCGGAAATCTTTCTAAGCAACGGTTTCAAAAAGCTTTCTCATAAATTACAATATGAATGCATTTAATAATGGTTTATACTTTAAGAGTAAAAATTCATTATCATCTATTATATTTGACTTATTCAATATTGCCTTTTGCTATTTCGAAACTAAACAAAATTTAAAATGTTCTTTAAAGTCTATTTTTGTCTAATTATTATTTTAAGTCTTTCAAGTCCAAATCTATTGATAGGAATGGAATAAATGGAATTTTTATACTATTTACGTTGCTGTTACTCCCTTTTCAACTCGTGTACTCAAAATCAGTGCATTCTGTAGTCAAATCTATTAAATGTTTGTAGTAAATTAAATGAAATATTGATTATTTCTGAAGTTTTATGAATTTATTAATTTGTTATGAAATAAATTTCCCAAATTACTTTTAATTTGTTTATTTTTACTGAATTAAAATGAAATATTGATTATTTCTGAAGTTTTATGAATTTATTAATTTGTTATGAAATAAATTTTTTAAATTACTTTTAATTTGTTTATTTTTACTGAATTAAAATGAAATATTGATTATTTCTGAAGTTTTATGAATTTATTAATTTGTTACAAAATAAATTTTTTAAATTGCCTTTAATTTGTTTATTTTTTGTATAATTTTTATTTAATTTTTTTCCTTTTCTTAAATTGTGCTCCTCCTCTGTTGTAACGGTTATCTCGTAATGAAAATGTATCTAAAATGTAAAAATCAATTTTTATTTGTTCCTTGATTTTCTTCTTATTCTCGAGAGCTCCATTAATGTTAATTGAACTAAGGTTCGAGCCGAAATGCAGTGATATTGATTTCTATGATATTTAGATCTCTAATGAGATAAAACTAGAGTTAATCTTTTTTTAACTCCATACAAATAATATTTAGAGTTCGAATTGTGGTATGGTTAAGAGAGAAATTTGTCCCCATAAAACGTTACTACCCCGCCTTGCATTCCGTTAATTTTATTATCGTAGAGAATATGATAAATGTGCGCACAATGCAGACAGAGAATTTAATCTTTCTTTGTCAACCTTTTTGGAATTATGTTTTCGTTTCCGTAGTACGAACTCGTACAAAAATTAACTTCGATTTGATTTTAAGAATTTCACAATCACGAAATCGATCATTTCTGAAATGAATTTCAAGTAATTTCTTTTGAAAGATCCTAGCGTCTTTGGTATGCACCATCATCATATGATAGTACGCAGTCCAGACAAATAGAAAAAAAATATACGTTTTTAAAAATAATTTCAGCATCCAACATATTTTAAATTTATTCTCATCCAAGAAGAAATGGTTATTTATCTTTTTAAATATTTTTCGAAAACTCGTAGATAGAACTCGTATGTGTCTGAATCAAATCGATTCTATTGACGAGTCAAATGGAGAAAATGCAACATCAATTTGTGTATTCAGAGGTACAATTTGTTTTTCTCGATACTTTATAAACACGGGTTTTCATGTCTATATCGATATGGTGGTGAAACTGTGAATACGGGCTAATCGCCCTTCTCGCATCTTATAATCTGGTATTTTATTTAGTTTGTAATTAGATTAAATCTCGGAATAAATACTGTTTGAGTTTCCTTTCATTTCATTAGAAAATCGGGAGCCCAACTAGTACCAACGAAACACACATACATAATTCCATCCAATTGTTGACGCAAAACATTTAACGCTCGATTGAATTATAATAGAGAAACGAGGAAGACGGTTACCATCCGCGCGGTAGAGTTTCTTTTTAAAAGGTTTCTTCCTGGATTTATGCGTATGTAGTTGATTTATCACTTCTTCGCTTGTCAAGAATAAATTGAAAAACAATAAAAAAAAAAATTCGAAATTTTTGAAAATTTTTGAAAAACTCACTGTTTGCAAGATTTTACAAGAAAAGCATATTTCAATATTGAACATATTGAATATATGTATGTAGAATAATTATGAATAACTTATAACAACTTCCTACCGTTCGCGGTAGGCGTTGAAACAACTTAGTTACGTTAATTGTACAAATGCTTTAGAATTATAATAAAAAAAGAGCACATTTTTAATTGAAATAACAATCTTTTGTTTATCCCGACTACGAAGTTTTAAGTTGTTTTTGCTTACGCAACATCTTCTTCTTCTTCTTTTGTTCTTCAACATTGAAAACCTAAAAAGAAACTGTTGAATTCTAGTGTTGGCTATAATATGGTGTAGTGGTTAGGAGGATGTTCGGCTATCAACTGGAGGACCTAGGTTCGATTTCTGGTGACGCCGATTTTTTTTTACTTTACGGCAGTATATACATTTACAGTAAAGTGCAATTAATGGAAAATGCTTTGGGGGGGGTCTTTTATAAAATTTTTTTTTTTTTTTGCACGATTTTCAAAGGCGAGCTCAAGTGAAATTTCTTTGTAAAGGCATACAAATATTACGCTTCCGGAAGCATCATTTACGCATCGTGTTCACAACAATAATCGATTTACCGATCGATGTCTTTTTGCTTATCTATCGTTTGTCCGTCCCGATAAGATGTCAAAGTTTCCTATATTTCGCATATTCGAAAGCGAGCAAAATTGATCCTTAGAAGATATTTGTGCAATTTCATCTTTTAGTTCAATGATGATCTCCAAAATAGATTAGATTTTTAATTTAAAACTTCAAGCTGTGTGTGTGTGTGTGTGTGTCGAACTTTCTTTAACAAAATCTTCATATTGAAATGTAAAATTCGATAGATTTGCATTTAGATTTCACGTAAAATTATTCAATAACCAAAGTTATACCGTAAGTAATATGAACTGCACATGTGTGTGTGTATATTATGGCATTTAGTTTAAATAGTTGGTTTGAAAAAAACTTTTAACTCCTTTGTCGAAATCGCTTTCAAAAAAATTTCCAAAGGAATACATTTTTTATAGTTTTTTTTTTTTTTTTCTACATTAGTTTAAGATGTTGCCATATACGAGTACGTTGTATGTTATTCGTTGTAAAAAAGCATTACTTAACAGGATCAGACTTGTACTTGCGCACTGACTTTTACTTACGTGTTCATATTAATATTAAATATTTAGTTAACTTTCTTTTTTTTTTCATTTTTGTACGGTTTGCAAAACGAACTAAATGTTAGCCATCATCTCCTTTAGTTACCCTTACCCGCTTAGAAGATGTTTATACACAATTTTAAGGAATTTATTAAATATTTAGTAGAGAGCATAATGAGATAAATGAGTAAATCATACAACAACAAATGGAGTACCCTACACACACAACGTGTGGTACAAATTGTGGCATATGTGTGTATAAAATTGAGTAAAAAAAAAAAATGTTGAATAATAAATTAAAATGTGAACTGAGAGTCCAATATTTAAATTTATTGTTTATTGTTTTTACGTAAATAAATTATGAATAAAAAGACATTGGATCACAATATTTGTTATTACACAACAACAACATAAAAAAAAAGATGCTATAGAAAAGTAGCAAACTTCAATACTCCGAAACTGCAATTACCGATGATGATTAAGTGGGAAAAGAAAACAAATTGTGGAAAAGTAGAGTAAAGATGAGAATTGTTGTTGAGATGTGATGGTGGCGATTTAACGACGAAAAAGCGGAATGATTGTTTAACTGTAATTTGAAATGAATTGATTAGAAGCGCACTACACAATCGGATGGATGCTAGGATTATCTTCTTTTTTCTTTCTTAAATAAAATTTTCTGCCACGGGAAATTTAATAATTAAACGCAGTCTTGTTTTTATTTTTTTTCTTTTTTTTTTTTTCCCTTAGAGTTCTGTGCGTGGTGTTGTGGTGCTTTGTTCTGTTGTATTAACTTTGATTTCCTCCTCTTCAAACGGTTCCTGACTGAATAAGTCGTCGTCTGATTGAGTTTCATAATCAAAACTTGATACAGTTTCGTTAGTCTCTGCTTCTTCAATTTTTTTATCAGCTTTCTTCTCTTTCTTAGTGGTGGGTTTTGGTTTCGGTTTCCAAATTTTAATTTTATTAACCATGTATTTGACTTCGCGATCTAGAGATGCCATGTGATCGGTTATATCTTTGACTGTTAAACGTACCTTTTCATGACGTTGTAATTTATTTTGAGCCTCAGTTTCCATATTCTTCCAACTTAGCGTTTCCTCTATTATACGTGTTAGAGTATCAATTTCAATTTGTGTAAATACATCACGTTCTGGGTTTATATCTTTAGTTAAATTTTTTGCATTTTCCAAAAATTGCTGAGCTCCATCAATCATACTATCAAGCGCTCTTAAAGCTTCAGGTCTTTCCTCATGTTCCCAATGGCGTGCCATAAATACATTGGTCATCTGTTTCAAGTCATTTAATTTCGTTTCATACATTTCATGAGTGGTTTTGTCCAAATCATCGTAAAGCCAATCAGAGATTGTGGAACATTGTGACAGAATGTTTTGTTTCTCTTCCGACGTTAAACAGCTGGCGTATTCCTCTTCCTCTAATTTTTGTTGTACATCAATAATGTGGGATTCAAGAGCATTAAATGAAGATTCTAAACGACTACGCATTGTTTCCGCTTTATCGATGGCGTTCAATTTCTTCAAAGATTGTTCGTAAGCCTTTCCAGTTAGAGGTGGCGTAAATTGGAAATTTATTTTATGCTGCACAGGCTCCTTGATAGTGACAATTTTTACGGTTTCATTCTTTTTGGTGCTTTCTTTCTCCTCTAAAGTTTTCTCAGTTGTGGTTTTATTAAGTTTATCTTCACCCTCCATACTGGCTTTTTCTTCACTCTTCTCTTCTTTAATCTTGTCATCCTCACCCACTTCTTTTAAATCTTCGGTTTTTTTCTCTTCTTCTTTTGTATCTTTGGAAAAGAGTTTGCTTATGGTATTTCCTAATTTAGCCAAAGTGCCCTCGTCCTCCTCTATTTTCTGTTTATCGTAAACATACTCTACTCCAGTGCAACGGAAAATGCCTGAATCATCTATAGCAAAATAGGCTTTAATGCCTTTCGCCTCTACGGACTCATTGGACATTTTTTCTAGCAAGTCCTTGATTTTCTCCAATTCCACTAGAGAGATATTTGTGGCTCCTACATATAAGCGTTCTTCGGATGATAAATGAGTTAAATCACCATAGCACACATGAAATTGAAAGTCTGTAGTGTGTTTGTTGAAAGTGATAACCTTTTTTTGCGGATAGGAATTCATAAGTCCGAAAAGAACTCGTTTCACATGTTTTATTTCAGCTCCCTCTCCTGTCTCACGCTCGAATGCCACATGTATGGGTAAGACGGCAGCATCTTTAATTACAAATTTCTTCACTTTAAAACCAGTAGCCAAATCGGCCGCCTTATATGCGGCACCTATAGCTGCTGCTTCGTCGGCGTTTAAACTTTTGCCCAATTCTTCTTTAATAAACTGTTTAATGGTGTCCTGAACTTTGGGTATTCGAGTACTGCCACCCAAAATAATTACTTGGGAAATTATATTTAATGACAGACCAGAATGAGCTAAAGCTTGTTCCAAAGGTTTGATTACTCGTGGCCACAAATCCGCACAAATTTCTTCTAGTTTTTCCCGTGAAACTTGCAATTTAAAATCTTGATCTTCCAAAACATTTTCAATTTGTGCAAAATGATCATTATTGGCTGATAAAACATTTTTAACTCGTCCAGCTTCTTTGAAGAGTTTAGCTAAAGCTCTGGGAGAAGTTTTTACGTCTGTACTAGTTTTACGCATAGCATTGAATTCGTCAGCTAAATAATCTCGCAAACGCAATTGTATCTCCAAACCTCCCAAAGTACGATCGTAACCCACACCAAGTACTTGCACAACCGGATGGGTTTCTTTAGTATGCTTATCCTTTACTAATTGATAACTGATCACCGCAGCTGACGTGGAACTGGCACCCATATCATAAAATATGTAATACTGAGCGGTCTCATTGATGCCGGATGGATGGAATACACCATAATTTAATCCTACTGCTGTGTAATCATTAATCAATTGTAAAATTTTAATATTTGCTAATTGAGCGGCTGCAAGTAAGGCTTCCCGCTCGGCTTGACCGAAATATCCTGGTACTGTAAGCACCGCCTCAGTTATACGCTGATGAGTGGAATCTTGGGCGAATTCTTTGGCTTTCATTAAAATTTGTGCTACTAACTCTTCCACCAGAAATTGTTCCTTATCACTTTTCTTGAACACAACCGTATTACGATCGGGATCCCCAACAATATTGTAATAAGGAAAGCGTTTTCTGTGGGGAAAATTAAAAAATAAAAAAAATTTGTATTATAAAGTGCGTCCATAAAATGTTCGAAAAAAAACACACACACACTCAATCCTAATCATTCTTCACTAAACCTATGAGCCAGTAAAAGAAGTTCCAATTACCGTTAGGTTTCCTTAACATCTCTTCCTTAAAAACATTACGTAAAATGGGATCTTTTTTTTTTAATGGTTTTTCAATAAGATGTTAAGTTATGATAAGATACACGATACTAATCCTTAAATTTAAATCCAGAACCTCTGTTATTTCAACTTTCTTTTCTATTCTCTATATGCATATTTATACGTGCCCTCTTAGTTCCGCAATAAAAGTCGTTGATAGAAAAATTCAAAAGATATCCGAAGAAAGAATTATTCTAATTGCACCCCAAATACAAATGAGTACCAAATCGTCTTATTGCTTATAGCAGTCGTATGAGAGTAAATAAATAGAAGGCCAGAAAAATATGAATTCCCATATTTAGTTATATATTTTAAAGGGAGGCGTTTAATCTATGGAACCTTATAGTTATAACTTACCTGTATAAGTCGACTATGGGATTATCAATAGTCTTGCCCAGCAAATCTATTAGATAACTATAGGCTGATGATGGATCCCGTATACCGACGTTAAGAGCATCTTCGCCGAATGTACGTAGTCCATCACGAAACGCTAAAGTGGCTGGAGTTTTACGTTTCGATTCACGATTTAAGGCTATTTCCATAGGCACTCCTGGTGAGACAACACCAACTTTCATCCATTCAGAGCCCAAATCAACCGACATCACAGCAGCTGCTTTAACTTCGTATACTTGAGAAGAGAGTATGACAAATAAACTTCCTGCCACAAGCAAAGAGCACCACCAACTTGAAGTGCTCACTCGTTTTTTGTTTACAATCATTTTTGTAGTAACTAATAAATGCCTCCTAAAAGAAAATTTTAAACTAATTCAAATTCAACTATTCCGATATTTTTGTTGTTATTATAATTTCTCAAAATTGAAAACGTGTAGTAATAACTTTTTTTTTTTTTTTGTAGCTACCGGAAATTTTCTTTCCTTACGGTTACGCTACTCACGACGACGACAACACATTACTTTTATAAAATTTATAAAAGAGATATAATTTTTGTTTCCTCACCTCACTGAAACTTACCTTGTTTTCAAATAAATTTTTTGTATTTTTTTAAATATTTTTTCTTTACTTAATAATTTCTTCGCAATTTTAACATCAATTAATGTTTCTAGAATAATAGAAATGCTGTGAAAAGAGAAAAAATCTTGCCAGCAATTCAACTGACGTGTTCCTTAAAGAGTAGATAGGGTTGCCAATATTCACGATTACAGTACCTTTTTATATCGTATTTAATCATGCTACAAAACAAAAAACATCTCGTGAATAGTAGACAAATAAATTTTTAACACCATTTACTGTCAGTTATAAAAAAAATTTTATTAATTACTTTCTGTGTCTTGTTTCAATTCATTTCAACATATAAGAACATTACGTGACACTTCTTTTTGTTGCATTTTTATACCAAATATTTCTTCTTTAGGCGTTCATTAGATTTCCATGTTCTTTAAGGGTTTCTTCAAATATCATAAACAAATAGATGGGCAGCGAGTAATTTCGTTCACAAAATCACAAAATTTGAAATAACGATATGTTAGTACAATAAGTTTGTGTGCAATTATTTAATTATTTAATCATTTTTACTTGAAATGATCAAATGTGTTCTCTATCACAAACCTTTTAAATTTTGTTATGAGTTAATATATTTCCCACAAGATTTGTCTTGCTCAAGAATTACTAATTTGATTTATCGAAAAGTTTCTAAAATCATACCGCTATTGCGAAATACAATTTTGTAAATATCCATTATTTTGAAAAATCTATGATCTAAGACGAATGAGTAATTACTTTGAAGTTTAAATCGCAGTAATTAACAGTAGTCAAGTAGAATTTAGAATCCGATCGTATAATGCGCCCTTAATATACTGGATACTGGAAATATATTGCAAATGCAAACAGTTAATGATCTTTATCTTTTTAAGTGCGACTCCGAAGAGCAGTGCCATTTACGCGATAATGCTTATGTAAATTTATGATGAAAATTGTAATTATTATTGAATTTTTCTTAAAGTCAGAATTTCATCTCTAAAGAAATTTCTTTATAGTTTTAAATGCTTTGATCTATTAAAGACAAAAATAAAAAATAACGATTAATCATATTTAAAAATGCTACGAATTTTTATAGGTAACGGTGGATTCTACAGTAATACGCTTGATTCTATTAGGATTCAGAAGACATGAGAATTTGGAAATTTTTTACTTTGATTCCAAATTAATTGTGTTTATCATTTGTTGAATTATATCGCGGCCAGAAATAATTTAGAAAACGTCTGATATATTTGGCAATAAAAGTAATGTTTTTAAATTAATTTTTTTTTTATAACAGTAGTTATTAGTTTCTTTAATATCACTGCTGGCAATGCCTGCTTTTACTTAAACTTCCGTTTAGCTCATACACCCTGTTTCTTATTCACTTCAGTTTTCAAGAATTCAAAAAAAAAAAAAAAGAAGAAATGAAAAATATTAAGATTCTTTATATATGTATTTTTGAAACTAAGTTGGGATCTATTTACCGTATCCATTATATTCCAGAAATTTTTGTTTTGTAAACTTCAAGATCATTTGAACGCTACAACGTTTAATAGCAGTTACGCTGTACGCGGTAGCTTTGTGCTCAATAGTTCAGCAAGAAAGAGAAATTCTGGTTCTCGTTCAAAGACAATGATAAGTATTTCGAGATGGAAGGTGAATACAAACATATATTTGTTTTTCAATTTTAATATGAATACTACTGACCTGGTAAAGCTGCACAAAGAGCAAGAAATTTATTTATTTTTTATTTTTTTTTTTTTAATATCCGATTATCAGAATATTTTTTTACGTTACACGAAATTGGTCACAATTGTCCACTTCGCTATAAAAAGAAGAGATTGATTGTCTTAACTGAAATGAAGAGAACTTCAATTTTGTACAAATGTTTCATTTTACTTTCGAAACTTTTCTCACATTGAAATTAATTTAATATTTTATATATCTATTATTGAGACACCGTGCAAAGAGCTTGAGTAAGAGAGTTCTATTGACTTAATAGTGATTTTTTTATATCTCGTCATCTCATTTTGAGATGAATTTTTTTATGTAGGCGTAGTAGTTGATTCATTGGGACCATAAGCTGGAAGTAGGAATGTGTGTGCGTATTAAATCTTAGATCAATATTTTCTATGAATTATGAAATTATAGCATTTTGTCGATTGCGGTGGGTGTTTTGGACGTACTATGGTTATCTTTAAGCTTAAACTAGGGTCCTTAAAGAAGAAAGAAACTTTTTAGCCGAATAACCTTTACATGGTACATCTAGAACAGAAGAAATAATGAAGTTTTTAAAAAGCCCGTACGTACATCGATTGATGAAGTGAAAGAAGAAATGAATAAACTAAATATTAAGAAATCACCTGGTTACGATTGCATAAATGAAATAATTATTCATCAATCATTAGCACCTAAGACTTTTACTTTCATAATATGTTAAGAGTAAATCACTTTCCATGTCAATGCAAATATGCAGAAATAATCATGATGGCTGGCTAAATCAAATAAACCAGAAAATATTATAAGCAATTGNCTTCTACATTAAAATACAAATTTAGAAGAGATATTTTCTGGTCTATACAAATTACCAGGCGGCTTGTCTTCAACCTTGTAATATATTTTCAACAAACTTTTATAGATAACGTACATGCAAGGGCAATGAGTAAAAGTGGATTGTGTGAAGAAAAGTTCTCGGTACGCATGCAAGTAGAGCTTTCGCGGCTGTTGTATACTGGACAAAATGATTTCTTGCCTGCAGACGTTGTTGATATTGGATGACAAAGTGGTGCAGCATGAAAATTAATGTCATCTTTTTTTCAAGGTTTGCAATTTAAAAAAAAAATTCCTAAATCAAACTTATTGTAATAAATGTAAACATTCACGCTTCTTCATTCATCAAAATTGTTTAATACCATCATCACACTAATACTATTTTATATATCATAGTATCTAAATAAAAAAAAAAAAAAAATATTATTCCAGAAATCTCAACTACAAGAAGAAAAAGTTACAACAATCAATATAAACTAACCGCTGACTTTTCTAAGACTCAGACAAAGTACTTTGTGTTCGCACTGAGCCTTTTCTTTTTTTTTTTTTTACGATAATACAGCAAATCATCTGTTGTTATTTGCTGACGAACTTAAGAAGAAGAAGAAGAAAGATGGGTATTTTTTTAAGTACTTCTCAATATATTAAATAAATCCATACAAGTTTAATTCTCTCTGTTATTACTGTTTGCCAGTAACCCTTTGAAGCACAATTCATAACGCATTACAGCCTAAATGGTGATAAAAGTATTATGGATATGGTTAATAGTACGCCTAGTTTGTAATTATTCCTCGAATAGAAAAATAATGTTTCCCCCCCCTTGGCATTAAAACGATCAATTATCCTTCAAAGTACCATAAAAATTGTTAATCATAAAAAACTGTACGAACGTAAAGTTCCCTTATAATTGAACGATGTTTTAAAACAGACTTTGTTTTAATTAATTCGAAGAAGTATTATATATAAAATCAATCGCACATTACTTCGAAAATTTATTATCAAATCGTATCAAGATTACAATTTTAAAGTTCAGGCATCAAAACGGCAAAGAAAATGATCGATTATACGAGCGTCGTATCGTGTTTCTAACAAAAGTTATTTTAGTGATTTTAAGCATTTTCATGATTTCAGCGTAAATTACGAAATAAATCATGTTTTCGCTTTAAAAACTATGTCAAAATTGAATTCAGGCATCAAAACGGCAAAGAAAATTATCGATTATACGAGCGTCGTATCGTGTTTCTAACAAAAGTTATTTCAGTGATTTTAAGCATTTTCATGATTTCAGTGGAAATTACGAAATAAATCATGTTTTCGCTTTAAAAACTATGTCAAAATTGAATTCAGGCATCAAAACGGCAAAGAAAATTATCAATTATACAAGCGTCGGATCGTGCAAAACATCCGACGCAACATAACAAAAGTTATTTTATTGATTTTGAGCATTTTCATGATTTCAGTGGAAATTAAGAAATCAATCATGTTTTCGCTTTAAAAAAACTATGTCAAAATTGAATTCAGGCATCAAAACGGCAAAGAAAATTATCAATTATACAAGCGTCGGATCGTGCAAAACATCCGACG
>KK351339.1:15581-28961 GCA_000671755.1 Glossina brevipalpis | reverse complement strand
AAACAGGTTAAAAACCTTTGTTAACCCTTGAATGTTATTAAACATCATCGTAAGCGTGAATGCATGTACAGATGTATATAAATAGCGGCGCAAGACCAAACCAGACCAGACTTGAATGCCATCACTTGAAATTTAAATATATTCATATACATGCATACATACACGAACTATGTATGTGGTAACGGGTTCGTAAATATAATTGCACACACAAATAAAATAAACAATACGAGCTCGCGCATACGTGTGCCTATGTGTCTGTCTGTACGTCCATACTAATGTCTGTATGAATTTCAATGCATTAATGGCCTAAAATCAAACAACAGCTGTGTTAATGACAGACTCGAACTTTTTTTTATCCCGATTTGTTTGCTCTTAAAAAACAAAAACAAAAACAAAAACAACAAATAAAATTAAATTTGACTTAAGTTGTAACTTTTAATATTCATTAAATATAGTATTTTCGTGAAAGCATTTCGAAATGGTTCAACTAAATCTATACAATGATTCCTATATATGCTACCGGGTCTGTAAGCGTAAATTTATATAAACACATACAACGAGGTCCAATTAAAAACTTTATCTTTGCTTAGGACAGAACTCCGCTTGCAAATGCAACTTTACATCGAGTAAGCAGACAAGCACTTACCTCGGTTTGGGCGAACAAAATCTCCCAGATCAGTCAGACTTGCACATGACACATGAAATAAATAGCCAGATTTGCAAAATAGAAGTCTACATTCTAGTAGTAAACGAAAGCATCAGAGATCACAGGATCAAAGTTGGAGTTCCACCCATAGTCCATTTCTGTGGAATCTCATTTAAGATGGACTGCTCGTTAGGAGTGAAATTGGTCTCCCTGAAAGTATAGTAGGCGAAGACGCCACTAATAAGCGGTTGGCTACATAAGAACAAACTGAGACTTGTTGAAGAGAAAATTGAATCCGATATTGGTGACTGACAGAAGCTTCTCCCAAATGTCGGAAATAGAAGTCGATTAATATCATATTGAATTTAGCACTAACCTCACGTATCTTGGGGTACAGTTAGATATGAGATTAACATTTGCTAAACATATAAATGTTATCGACAAAGCATTGGCGCCCGCTGCCGAGCTACTTCTAATGAAGAAGTTCCACGTCCATAGCGGACAAAGAGAAAAAAGAAAATGCGGACAACACATGTCCGTTTCCTAAAAACGATTATCTGACGGGGTGGCAATAACAACAAAATGTTGTGAAAGGAAGATAGACCTACACCCTAACCTCAGATGTTTGTAGAGTACGAAAAAGCAATCTTATTTTCTAACCCTGACTCGGCATGGATATTCGGTAACTTATCTCTACTGAACTGCTTGTTGTGTTAAAGAACAGTTGGTGATGCGGAATACACAGTTTTCATCTGTCCGGCTTAAGTGTTTCTAAGAAATACATTTATCAGATTTCGGGATGACGAAATCATACCAATTAATCTAATAGCAATCAGGCTGAGACACGCGGTAGGATAGAAGAAAAAGTGCACTATCTCTTTGCATGATCTCCGCCGAACGAAGGCTACATTTGAATTTTTTCATTCGAGGAAGAGAAATTTAGAATGAAGTTAATTAAGATCACTAATATGTAAGTGGTCCCATCTCGAGGTAATATGAAAGTAGTCCCGGCATTGTCTTGCTCGAAACGTCGCAAGTTGGCAGTACGTCGTTACTTCGTGCATCAAAAAAAAAAAAAAAAAATTCAGGCAGACAAACAGACAATCAGATAGCCATACATCCAGACAATCAGATAGCCATACAGCCAGATAACTAGGCAGCCCGACTTATAGACGAACATACGTACACACATATACGAGGCATCACATCCGTGAAGTAACATATTTTTCCAAACAGCATGAAGCATGACGATTCTATTCAATACATTTTTACCCAAACAACAACACTAAGGATTAGACATCTAATTTGGAATTTTTACTAATTGTTAGCGCAAACTCGAAGTGCTTGAACTGATTCTAAAACTTATTCTGATAAGAGAAATAAGCAAAAATTTCTGCTTAAGTTTGTTTCAATGTATTGTGTTATGTATAGACAAACTACGACTTCCATCCTTGTTCGTTGCAACTGTTAAAAAAAAAAACTAAAAAAAAAAAATATTAAATGTACCCTCTGGTGGTCAGTATATAAATTGAAATGTATGAACATCTCTAGAGCAGTGAAGCATCTATTAAGTAGACCATTTCTCGATTTATTAAGCATTTCTTCTTCTTCCCTCTTCTCTCTTCTTCTTCTTCTTTGTCTTCTTGTCTTTAAAAATTTTTAATTCACTGTTCAAAACGTTGGGCGTTGGTAACTTCATCAATTGAAAAATTTTATACAAATACAAGGATAATAAAATAATCGCATCGAATTTGCCTCCTGTTAGGCCCACATACATACGAGGAGAGGTTCCACTGTCTCTCTCTCTCTCTCTCTTTCTTTCTCTCTCTCCATATATATATATATATATAAGCATATGTGCGCTTAATTCCAAAAACCACAAAAACACCGAACACAAAACAGCACAGAATACAAACACCTACACCTACACATACACATACACATCTCTAGGTGTTATTGCAATAATAGGGGCAAGTGAGCAGTTTTGGGGTCGCCACTGTTTAATTTGTCTGGACCACCTAAAGCTTAATTATATATATTGCACGTGTGTACGTGCGTGTTTGTGCGTATGTATGTTAGATAGTCACAATTGTTTTTGTTAATTTCATATTTTGTAAATTTTGCTTTTTTTTGAATCGTCTACGTTTTACTTTGCCTAAGTATATAAATTGGGAAAATAATGAAATTTTTTTTTTTTTTTTTTTTGAATTTACAGAAAATTGCAAACTCTATCTATCTTGAAGGGATGTACAACACCGTTTAGTCAGTCTAATGTGGCGCAAAAAAAGTTAAAAAGTCTCCTCTACAGAATGAAATCATTAGAATCGATCAACACTTAAAATGGAGCGTGAGTGTTAACATTTAAGTTGACAACAGTATTTTGTTGTTGTTGTTTTATGATAAAATTGTGGCGAAGCTTTTACAGCAACATTTGAATTGAGGCTCAAAATTTTTTGTAATAAGAATTATTTCTCCCAAACACGTTTCTTTTTTCTTCAAATGAGAAATTAAGAGTCTGTTAAGACTCTTCTGGAGAAACGAATCCAAAGTCTCAATTATCTCATGGGAAAAGTTCGAATAAAAAATTGTTCACGAAATAGTTAAACACAATCATGAACATGATACACGAAATTATTACAAGGGAAGACCCCCGAATGAATTAAATATAAGAAGTTTGCTCTTGATTTCTTTCTCTCTCGTATTAAAAGCATTATTTCGTTGGTGATATTGACCGCAATTTTAGAAACGTTCGCGAAAAACTACATTAGTCCGATAGCTATAGCATCCTTTGTATTCGCATAAATTTATATCGTATTGCCGCAACTCAAATCGGCGGACTGGTGAAAGGAATGTATTATGAAAATGTTGCATAAAAATCTTAGAAGCTGCAACGATTTTAGATTTTGGATATGTTTTTGTTTTTGTTTTTGTTTTTTTAAATGAGACCATCTATAGGCATCCTTTCAGTAAAAGTAGTTGTAAATGAAACAGAAAACTGTTTTTTTTTAATGCTTTTATTATTAATAATTTTTCATGCTTATATATATATATATATATGTATATATATTTATACATATATATACATATAAATATATATGTTTTTTTGTTAATGTTTTTTGTGTTGCATTTTAAGTTCTTTTTCTGTCTATATATACATATATTTAAAGGTATATANCATATATGTAGTGTCTGGGGTAGAGACTGTTAAATGATGCACCTATACTGTATTATAAACTGAAAGTATATCTTCTTTCGCGGTTTTTACCCATTACTCATAAACTCTGTTCCGCAAAAATAAAAAAAAGTTAGCCATGTCCACCCAATATTATTGAGTACCTTCTCTTTTTTTTTTGTTAACATAAAGGTGACGGCTTTAAAAGATTCGATCACATCCATATGAAGTTTTATTATTTGTTTCATTTAAGGGAATTTTTTAAGATTTTGAAAAAGTTGGAACGAGTCGGATAGTCGAACAACTCGTATTCTGACATTCTTAATTTTGCAATCTTATTGCAATCGAATTGTAATCTTGTAGATCATAACTTTTTACGAATTTTCGCAATTAAATGATCTGAAATGATCAAATGCTCACATTACAAAAATTTTAATCAGTCTGCCTTACGTTTCACCATAGAAATTCAAAATAGTATTTATATCGTTCAGATCAGTTATAAAACGTCTTTTTGCAATTTTTATCCTTCTTGTCCTTTTTCCGTTTTTGCTATAAAAAAATTAAAGTGTTCTAGAAAGTCTTATTAGAAATCGTATTTAAACTAATTCAAATTTATATCAATTTCAATTCAATTTCTCAAAATTTGAAATAGACTTTCAATTGGGGTGACAATGTTGTAGAGTGAATGCAAATAAGAAGAAGACTCATTGTGAAAAAAAAAACTAATCGAGCAGAAACGAATTATATTTGTTCTTGTGACACGTTCAGCTTAACTACTATTAATTACGAAAGAAGTCATAATTATAACGAAAAATATAAAAAAATCAAACGGAAATTTTTTAATTTCAATAAAGTAAAAGAAAGGAAGGTTTTTCAGGTAATTTTACAATTATTAAAACATAGAGAATTTAAAACAATATTGTTATTAAATCCGTAGTAAAAACGTAACGTCGCATTTATCGCTTATTTCCTCTTAAATATATCCGTCGAAATAATGAATGACATTGAACTGTATGAAACTGAAAAGGATTTACAAGGTTTTAAGTATCAGCCACCTTCAGAAAAGACAATTGAAGAAATAATTACGGCTGATAAAGAAGATGAAAGCCTGCAACTTTACAAACAAGCATTATTGGGTGCCACAGGTGCCACACAAGGTGATAACATTGTTGTTAATGCGAATAACCTAGGTAAGGTATTAATCAAGAAAATCGCCTTAATCGTCGAAGGACGAAAAGATATAGAATTAGACTTAACTGAAAATATAAGTCAATTTAAGAAACAGATATTCGTTGTAAAGGAAGGCATAGAGTATAAAGTTCGAATTGATTTTTTCGTGCAAAGAGAAATTGTTCTCGGCCTTAAATTTGTACAAAAGTCTTATCGGTCATGCTCGCCTGTGGCACAGACGACATGGATGGTGGGTTCTTATCCTCCCAAAAAGGAAATGTATTGTTATATATCACCGAGTGAAGAAGCACCATCCGGATTAATGGCACGCGGCATATATTCGATGTCGTCTTTTTTCATAGACGACGACAAGTATCTTTATTTAAAGTGGGATTGGACTTTAAAAGTGCAAGAAGATTGGGAGTAATAAACGATATCGGCTATATCAACATTCAAATGCTTATGAAAAATTTAATATAATGTAATACAATATAATATATAATATAATATATATTATTATATAATATATAATATAATATATAATATAATATATAATATAATATTATATAATATATAATATAATATATAACATAATATTATATAATACAATATATAATATAATGTATAATATAATATATAATATAATATATAATATAATATATAATATAATATATAATCTAATATATAATATAATATAATATTATATAATATATAATATAACATAATATATAATATAATACATAATATAAATAAAAATTACTAAATCAGACGTTTTCATTAGTGTGTTTCAAATCTTTTCTGTGTTTTCAAATGTTAGCATAATTTATAAGTATTGACAAATGTCTTTTTTTTTTTCGATTTAATAAGAGTTGTGTTTAAATTATCTTTTCATTTTTATTACGCTAACATTCTATTGAAAAGAAAAATCATTTATATTAGGTTGGGGGAAAAGAAATCCATTATTTTTATATGAACTTCAGGACTTTATTTAACATGCTTCGGNTATGGGTTCGGCGAAGTCCTTGTAGCAATTTGCAAGCAGTTTTGATGACAAAAAAAAAAAAACAAAAACAAAAAGTCGATAAGATGGACAAGAAACAAAATTTGATTTGAAATATTTTCAAGTTGCATTCGCATTTCATTTGCATCGTGCACGTATTTCTACGTAACAAGTGGAATTTTGGCTTAAGAGCTTCTTCTTCTTTGAGATTTGGTGATGAGTCCAATAATAAGAGTAAATATATTAAAAGCTAAGCGTTTGAAAATAAAATCATAAAACAAATCAAAAATTGCGATTTTAAATTTATTTATAAATTTTTTGTTGTTATTATTTAGTTTTAATATTTAATAATAAGAATTAATATCGTAAAAAATTATATTTTATCGATTAGTAAAAATAAAAGATAATGATATCGTATTACAAACAAAAACTTAAAGGAAAACAAAGTTAACTAAAATTTCATTTCTACGAAAAATTACTTTTACAAAAACAAAAAAACAAAAAGAAAAAATTAACTTCACATTCGTCTATGGCCGAATCTCTGTAATACCCACAACAACAATAAATTACACGAAGCTGGTCATGTGCATGTAGTTATTATGTAAAATATTAAATCTGTCTATATAGGATTTTATATCGAAAGAGGCTACTGCTTGTAATTTTCATTGATCCTCCCTAGGATTTTATCCGGTCATTTTTATGGTCATATAAGTGATGATACCCAATATAAACTGTATGCCAACGAAGCCATTAAAACATATGTGGGCCTTATTGCCGTTGTCTACAAAATAGCTTAGAGTCCAAAAAAAGTCAAATCTCATGACGCTTATGATAGTCAGTCGTCAATCGAATTCAATTCAATTTCGGGCTTTAAGAGATCTTACATACATTGCATGCAGATTACAAAGTCATTATAAGGTAATCGTCAAGAGTGTTTTAGTTAGTTCTGAGGATGTGAAGCTTTTTTGATAAATTGATCGTATATCGCAATATTCGCAATATTTTATCTTCATTTCTTGCATTTTCTTTAAGTTTAAATGAATTTTGCATTCAAAACGCTGACACACAGTTGTTCTTCAAATTTCCGACACGAGAATTTTATGAAGTAAGTATGCACACACAATGAGGTCACTACTACTAACTCTTTTTGTCTCTATAAAATATTTATTTATTTTTATAATTTGGAATATGATTAGACGAGGGGTTAGATTGATAGGCTTCATTAGTGTTGGTGGGTAAATGAAAAAAAAAAAAAAAACATTTTTGTTTTTTAGTTAAGGCAGCATTAGCAAGTTAATAAAATTAAGCATTGAGTTTATAATTTTTAAGCAAATCTAATAAATATATAATAAATTGATTTAATTTTTTTTTTTTTTTTTTTTTTTTTTTTTTACTTTTAAGAAAGTTTACACATAGATAATAAAACTTTTGAAACACACTGAGAAAATCTTGTTCTCTGCTTTCTTGCTTTTTTTTTTTTGTTTTTTGTTTTTTGTTTTTTTTTTTTTATATGAATGGGTATTCTTCTTCTTGTTTCCTTTTTGCTGCTTATTTCTTCTTCTTTTGTTTCTTTCCTATAAATGTATGAATTTATGCTAATTGTTGTTACATATCTTAAGATTCTATTGTATACTAACATACATTTTACATGATTTGTTTGTTTTCTATTGGTTCTCCTTCATTCATTTTTCAGGGGGGGGCNAGTGTAGCCATCTATCGAAAAAATAATGGATTTTTTTTTCGCCAAACTAATATTATGAAATATTGTAAAAATACACAATGATTGCATTAACATCACAATGTATAACAGTAAGTAGAAATATATTGTTTGCTTGTGTGTAATTTACGGATGACAAATACCCTAAGAAGTCTTAAAATTCTTTTATGCTATTTTACTAATAAGCCACAAAAACAAAAATCAAAAATATAAAATTTTTGTTTCATTATAATTATTGTTCCGAAAATATATATTTTACAAATAAAAAATAAATAAATAAATAAATAAAATTAGAATTTTTTTATTTAATTTGTCTTTGGCATGGATAAATCCTTTCAGCTTTTCTTTGCATTTATTTAAAGTCAAAAGAAGGAGACTTATCATGTAAGTTGAGTTTTTAATACTTTTAGTACTTAATGTACTTCTTTTACGAGATATATGAAAAAATTTTTTTTACATTTTCATACCGTTTTAGTGCTCTCGTTTACGGGCTTTTCAATTAGTCGAGCAATTCCATTTCATATTCATATAAAATTAGTTCAAGTTTAGATGGATCACAGAATTTATGGTTGATTTATATCGTACTTCATATCCCAAGTAATGAAACAATTATACATACAGCGAAAACTAATACATAGTATGTTCCTTCACAATTATAATAAAAAATATAATAAAATAACAAAAATCATTCTATTGTGTTGTAACGTCCGCGTATATAACTATTTTATCTCTTTTCTTTCTGTTTGTCTTTTTTGCCGATGACAAGCTATTAAACCTATGATAGCGGTATGCCGCTATACATATCCATTATTTTTAGTTTATTTTAATTTTAAAGTATTCACCCTTATTACTTAACACGAACTAACTTCGAACATTCTCTCATTATACGGACAAAAATGGACAATTTTCTCTCCCTTATTTTTCATCTTCTCCTCTCTTGTAAATATCACGTAGAAAATCACGCGTAGAAAATCACGCGATATTTACAAGAGAGGAGAAGATGAAAAAAAAAGAGAGAAAATTGTCCATTTTTGTCCGTATAATGAGAGAATGTTCGAAGTTAGTTCGTGTTAAGTAATAAGTGTGGGTACTTTAAAATTAAAATAAAAAGAAAAAATGAGTTGGTAGTGAGCGGTCAGCTCGATCACAAGAGAACAAGTGTGTGCGATGTTTTAAAAAGGAAACAAAACGTCGAACATATTAACGATAAAGCTCTCGACTCGAATGTGGGGTACAAGGACTAAGGACTAAGATCGACGAACTGACACAGGTTGGACATGACGGAGGGACAATGGTTTAAACTCAGTTTGCGACAAAAATTTTGGATTTACTTTTTTTTCTTAGGTTTAAATTCTATGGGGAGTGGCAACTGGACTGGCCGTGGCGTTAAACAATCTGCCATCACAGTGTTTAGAGATTATCTTATAGATAAGTTTAATTATAGATAATTAAAGTTAATTAAAACACAAAAATTGTGCAAAGATATTACGCATCATATGTAGCATCAAAATGTATTTTCTTTTCTTTCTTCTTTCTAAATAAAAATGTTAGTCTTAAGCGAAAATATTTTCTTACTTGTTTTACAATTTCTTCTTCTTCTTCAGACAGAGATAACAGTTTATACCTATGGTTTTCTGTGCGTGTAGTGTGTGTGTGTGTGTGAAAAAAAAAAGAATTATTTCATGCAACACACACAAACACAGAAAACAAATTTCATTTTACAAGTTCATGTCTTATCCAGTCGTTCAGACATCCGCAGTCGCGTAAGTAGAAAATACAGTCAATACATATACATATACATATATGTATATATATACGTCGAAAAAAAAAAGATGAAAACGAAAACAACCAAACAAATATTCAAAACTAAAAAATAGCAACAATTTCACGTTTGCTAAGAAAAAGTGATTTTCAAGTTCATTTAACATGCAAAACTCATTTACAGTTATTTGCATTACTATCGAAGCATTTTATACTACAGAGAGCATTAACATCTCTGTTTTCACTCTCTTGTAAGTACCTCTCTTTACTTACGTTCTTCTAAGTTTTGAGCAATGAGAAAAATGTTTCTAAGTTTTTAAAATTTTTTTAAGTATAAAACGATTAAAAAACTTTTTTTTTAAGAAGAAAACCAAGAGTAAAAAAATTTTATACGATTATAATCGAATCTTTTATACATATCATCTTCGTGTCTGAGAAAAAAAAAGCTCCAAGGAATTAAAATTTAATACTTTATAATAAAAATAATAAAATTCAAAACTTTATAATATTAGATGGGTGTGCCCGAGATTTTAATTTTATAAAATACTATGTTTTTGTCTTTTATAGGTTACGAGTAGAAGTGAGCAAAACAACTAGAAAATAGACGCATATTCAATTAATGTTGTACTACTGACGAGTTCTTTGATCGATGTGACCCATTTTCGATATCATCATACGAACAAGAACTCTCTTGATGTTTTCAAGGAACTTAACTTTTGTGACCCGGGAAAATCTTTACCCCAAATATTACACATAGAATCCGACGGACAGGTAAATAAACGGATAGACGAATATGCCCAGGTGAGATTTTGAATTTGATATTGTGATCGAAAGTATATATATATATATATAGGGTTTACAAAAAAACACTGATACTTTAATACTCTTTTGTATTGGATGGACGTGGTAGTTTCTTTCCATTTCTGTACAGGCGTTATAGAACAGTTAAAGCAAAATACCTGGAAATTTTTATGGTTTATGAGCAACGAGAAAAAACCTAAACTTTTTTTTTTTTTTTTAAAAAAGAGGTATTCTTTGTTTATGTTTATGAATTGTGGATGTGTTTTTCAAACGATTTGATCGATTTTCAATACCAAACTTTCAACTTTCACAAGAACTTTCAAAGTTTCAGTCGATATCTTCATTTTTTCGGATCAAGATGGTCAGACAAATGGGCATGCTTAAACCGTTTACAAATACTGATACTGATCATGAATATATATCCAGTTTATAGGGTCTTTGTGGCGCTTCCTTCTAACTATTGCAAACAAAATAACAAAATCAATATATCTTCACTCTTCTATGGCGGATATAACCAGAGAGGAAATGAATAGCATTTGGATGGCAAACTTCGAATGTTATTTGTGCACTGGAAAAAAAAGGCTTAATTTTTATATGACCCTTATAAAAGATATACTTTAGTATCTCAAGAACGTAAAAACATTAAGGACTTGCAGATATTTTTGTATGTACTTTTGCTTTGGACTCTTGTTTAAGAGCTTTTGGGTACATAGGGAAGAGTTTTCTATTAACATATCACTACTTGCTCAATGTGATTTTGGTTTCTTATGGATTTTCCAATTTGAACATTTGAACATTTGTGTTGCTTTTCTCTCTCTTCTTTATTCATTCATTTTTATGTTACTTCCTGTAGGTATCTACGTAACTCTAGATACAAACGTAAGACAAAGTAAATAAAGCAAAAAAAGGGAAATAATTTTAAATATAAAATGCATTCAAGAGAAGGACTCACAATTGACAATGGCATCGGCAGAAAATGTATATATTAGGTTTGGGGAAAAGGTAATCCATTATTTTCCAATTCGAAATGTTAAATAAAGTCCTGAAGTTCTTATAAGATTGGATGGATTACCTTTTCCCCAACCTAATATTATCCATTATTTTCCAATTCGAAATGTTAAATAAAGTCCTGAAGTTCTTATAAGATTGGATGGATTACCTTTTCCCCAACCTAATATATAAATACCACTTCTTCTGGCATAATTCTTCATCAAATTTTTGCCCTTAAATAACAAAAATTAGACTTCATTGTTATATAAAAATTCTATTTTGCTTGAGATATATGAATGAATCAAAAATAGATCAATATGGTCCACATTTAGCAATAAATTAGATTTTTGATTGTTTTTAAGAGATTTATTTTTTATAAGAATATTTATTTGAGAGTATATTCAAATTCATTAATAGGTTCAGATATAATTTTTCTTTTTCTCGATTTTTGTCGGGATATATTAAAAATGGGAAGTTTCTTTAAATACTTCTTTTTTAAAATAGAACATAAATATCGAGAGTCATGGTAAAAATGCCTCGATACACGATTTAATGCCACTAATAGTGATACCTATTGGGAGAGGACAAAATCGTATGCGCACACGTGGTATAAGTACATGCTTACCTATAAATCATATCGTATATAAAATGAAAAACATATGGTTTATAAAAGTATACCAGTTTCCTATAAGGATAAATCGAGCATTAAATTAATCCAAAGATAGAAAGATAAACTTAAAGATTTCAAGATGATTTCATTGTAATTACAACTTTACGATAATTAACTTTTGATAATTTTTCAATGCAAGTATTGTCATATAATTTCGCTTAATATCAAATGAACTCACTTGTATACTTGAAATCATTCTCCGTGTAAACGAACCGCTTTGTTTATTCAAGATTCGAATCACATAATAAATAGATCTTTTTATGCCGCGTTATTATCTAAAGTTATCTAATTGTAATTAGCTTTATATTTACAGTATAAGCACATATCGTATTTTAGAAAAACGAAAATCAAAACATTACATAAAAATATATCAGTTTCCCATACGGCTAAATCAAGTACTAATTTAGTACAAAAAAACAAAAAGATAAACTTAAAAATTTTAAGATGATTTCATTGAAATTACAATTTTTGATATTTTTTCAATCCAAGTATTGTCATACAATAATAATTGTTTGATTTCAAATGAAATCATCTGAATACTTGAAAATGAAATCAACGGTATGAAATCAACGGAATGAAATCACTGGAATGAAATCACCGTTTTGTTTATTTTAGATTCAAACCATATAATATGAATAGATCTTTCTATGCCGTTATTATCTAAAGTTATCTAAACGTAATTAGATATATATTTACATGGAATCCCATTTATAAAAAATTTTAATTCTTCTTCCTCTTCTTCTTTCGAATCATTATGGTTTTTGTGCATTTATTTGGACTTCACATACATTCATATGTAATTTACTTGCAGTATTTATCTGCATTTTGTGTATGGTATTTTTACCGTACATTTGTGGCTTTCGACAAGAAAGCAATTTTATCTCATACAAGCAGGTCGTATTAACATGATTCCCTCTTGCCTTAATATGACAAAATATTGACAAATTGTGGACAAAATTAATTATTTCCAGTTTAATGAATAGCAAGGAAGTACACACAATACATGTACATATTTATACCAACAAATATCTATTAAATGTGTACTTAGTTTACTATTCGATACATTCGTATCTCGTATCGCAAATTTAGATAGAGAGAGAGAGAGAGAGAGAGAGAAAGAGAGAGAGAGAAAGAAAGAGAGAGAGGGAAAGATAAACGACTTATTAAACCGAGTGGTTGTTGGTGCATATTACTTAAAGGATATCAGAATTTGGGTTAAAGTAAATTTGAATTCTAATAAATGACTTATGGATATGTAATAATAATAATAAGAAGAAGAAGAAGAAGAAGAAGAAGAAGAAGAATTTCTAAATCATTTTTTTTTTTTTTGCTTTCCTACGCAGTGCTATGCTTTAAAGTGAGGTTTGAATGAATAATTCAAAATTTCTTTGTTATTTATAACAAAAAGTAGAAGTAAAAAAGAAGATTCCTCTTACACATGTTAGGTTGGCGA
>KK351338.1:141660-164625 GCA_000671755.1 Glossina brevipalpis | reverse complement strand
ATTTTTTTTTTTTCTTAATGCTTTCATTAAAGTTTCATCATCATGACATAATATAATTAACTTGTATCCGTTTGTCTGCCACCTACTGTATCGTAAGCATTATCGATGAGAATGCATTAGAGATGAAATTTTATCCCAGAGTCGGAAGATAATTTCATTGATCACTGATCACTGTAACGACAACAAAGGGGGAACAAGTGTTTTTTTCTTTATACATTTTTTGATCGTATAAGCTGCTAAAATACGGAAATAATTATAAAATAAAAGAGTATCTCTTAAGAGAGATCATGCATAGGAGCAGATGTTCCCTGTATACATATGATGATGTATATACATATGTGATGATGTACATATATGATGATGTATATAATGATGACTGAAGAATGAAATGAAATAAATATCTTATTACACTCGATTACATTTTTTTTTTTTTTTTTTGCTTTCTATATAGAAGTGTTTTCAATGATTATTCTCAGGCAGATGAATAACAGACGTGTAGCGAGAAGAGACAGAGTAAGCTACAAAAAAGAAGAAGAAGAAGAAGAAGAATTTAATCAAACAGACAAATATTGAAAATAAGTAAGAAATCTGTCTTACACAAACTTAGGAAAAATTTTGGCAACATCCATTACCTTTAACAATTTTTTTTAGCGCAAGTAAAAGTCTAATTTATCTGCTGGAATTATTTTTTAACGAATATTTCTAACGAATGTGCAAACTCGTATTAAGTCAAAATATTGTTTAGAATTATTTTAAAAAATGTTCAGCTTTTGTCCAATTATTTGAAATTTTCGGCCATTTGTAGAGGAATCATAAACAAAGTATATATCGGGAAGAGTTTAACTTTCCATTCAAAATTTAAGATCTCACGAAATTTGAACAATAAAAGAATAATGGAGGAAACGGATAATTTCGCATAAGATGTCATTTGAATATAACGTATAAGGTATTCCGATGAAGGTATCTGAAAATCTGTAATGGAATAACAAAATTCTATTAAATTAATTTTGAAAAAAAAATGAAATTTTATTAGTGACTGCTTAAGTAAGCTTTCGCCAAAGAAAATTGAGCGAAATCATGGTTCCATTCATGGTTAGATTCAATAATTTTTATAAAACTTGCGACTCTTACAATCATCTACGAATAAATCGTCAGATAAATGAAAATTGTAAAAATTTAAGACGCTTTTCTAAGCCACTGAATTCGACCAAAAACAGTATCGAATTTATACAGAGTCGGCATTTCCATATAGCTTCATTATCATAATGTATATGAACTCGTTAATTTCAAAACAATCACAAGTGAAAGCAAATTTTTAAAAAATTCTTACGTTTTTGAATAAATAAAAAAAAAATGAATTCACTAAATTAATTTCTAATATAAATAATTTTTTTTTGCTCCATAAATCATATGTTACTTGTCTTACAGCCATATATTCTAGCATTGAGATCCTTTGCTAATCATAAGAGGAAGGAAGTTTTTATTTTTCATTTTCGTTTTTGTTGCTCAAAAAATTTTATAAACTTTTACGTTGGACTCTCTAATGAATTTTGATTAGTAATTTTATAAACTTCTTTCTTTACATTTGCTCCTTAGTGACGTTACATCAAGTTACATAGCAATTTTGCAAATATCTTTTCTTTCATAAATATTTCATAAATATTTCTTTAAAATTTGTTTCGTTTTAAATTGCTGTGCACTAAATCTTGCTTTATTATGATGAACATTTTCTATAACATAATTAAAAAGGTTGAGCATAAACGAATTTTGATAATTAAACGTCACAATATACGAGTTTGACGTTTAATTATGAATGCTATAGGGCTTATGAAGTCTCTGTAATATCGCTTAGAATAAAGCCATAAGTTTTCTAATTTATTTTTTTTATATATAAAAATTTCTTTTTTTCCTTTATTCTTTCTTTTATAGTAATCTTTGTTTTTCATTTACTGTCGGTAAGCGCGGTTGCTTTTATCCGTAAAGCAAAAATTTGGCATCACTTACATAGCTAAATAGAATTGAAACAATTCTATATGAATTTCTCTTAGTTTAAGTTTGCTTTTATCCGTAAAGCAAAAATTTGGCATCACTTACATAGCTAAATAGAATTAAAGCAATTCTGTACATGAAATTCTTTCAATTTTTCATAGAATTGCATTTGTATCGCGAATTCTCTATATGGAATGCGACAAAAACACTACAAATATTATTCTATAAGGACACTTTATATATTCTTAAACACATATTGTGGTAGATACGATTTCAAGTGGAAAACAACGCTTTTATTTCTCAAGTGCTGCATTTTCATGTAAAGAGATTTTGTGGTGAAATTCCGCTAATTCTTACATTTTTTTTTTTTATTAAAGAGCGTGATTTTATTCTTGCTAGATCAGCTGTATGAGGCAAGGAAAAGGAAAGGACTAATAGAAAAAAAAATAAAGAAAGAGAGAAGAAGTATATTCGTAGAATTCTTTTTACACTAGTTTGCCTGTAATTGCGTGTGTACTCACTTTACACGAAATTAATTTAACTCGTACTTAATCAAGAGAAGCCAAATATTTAACAAGGTGATTCTATTAAACCGTATGATGGTGCTTATAATGTTAAAGTAAATTTTATTGTGGAATTAATATTAGAAATAGAGCTTGTTAAACATATATATCTCATACCACGTGACTATAAAATGTGCGAGTGAATAAAAGTATCATTATGTAATCCCCTTTTGGTTTCTCGTATTGAACGCTCGTGTTAAATATTTCTGTTTCGAACTATCGGCATTCGATTTAGTCTTCTGTATTTACTTAAACATCTCAGTTAGCAGCCATCACGATTAGACAGAGACTTGCCTTATTTTCTCAATTAAGGTAAGAAATTCATTTTCTATTGTTATCTTTTTAAGCTTAAATCTGTGCAAATAAATGTAAGTCTAGTAAATATATATATTCGCCAATTGAGATTTACATATTTTTGAAATGCGAAGCTTGACTTATCAAGTTGGTATAACCCCGGGCTCAATGTACAGCGCGGTAAGCCATACATTAATTATGATTCACGTATGGCCACAGCTGTAGTAAATGTTCGATTAGTAAAGACATGACTCAATGGTTATGCACATCGCGAGTGGGAGTCCTTCTCTACCCAGTTCTTTCTGTATCTCCTGAATGGCAATATTTCCTGAGTGGGAAATATATATGTATATATAAATGCAGCGTTAAGTTCATAAGATCACTAATTTTTATCTTGCCAATTAATCATTATTATAGTCGACTTCTAATACGGTACATTGTCTTGGTGAAAGATAATTTTTTCTTCTTCTTTTGGAGGAGTTTTTTTTTTTTAGAAATTTCGTCATTTAGTATTCCGTCACGTAGTATCGATCATTTGCCGCTTTTCAAAATACTCGATGAATATTATAAGATACGTATCTGAAAAGGCAGACGCCATGTAACCTTTCCAAACGATCTTGTGTTTTTAATCACTTTCGCCGGTTGTCGATTGTGCACTCGGCTGATTACCGAATTTTTTTCTTCAATGTATTGATAAATCCATGTTTCATTCACCATCCAATATTGCATGAGCAAATTATTTCGATTTCGCCTAAGCAATTCCAAACAGCGCTCTGAATCATCCACACGATGTTACTGGTTTTGATCAAAAGTGAGAAAACGCGTTACCCGCTTCGAAGACAGTCTTTTCGGATGGAGAAATATTTATGCAAAATCTGTATTTCGTGCACTTTTTTTAAGTTTTCTGTAACAATTACGAAAATTGTGGATGACCACAGAGACAAACATCATTCGCGTCTGTAGGAGCTTAAGGTAAGCAAACTAACCGACAAATTATTTTTTTCATTGGAAAAGAATTGCTGTAACACTTTTCAAGCCGATTCGTAGGCTTAAATTGTATTTTTCTCACCACAAACCAATAACAATTAATTAAAGTATAATGTATATGTGTGTGTGTGGCAGTGATTACGTATCTTTAGATGAATTCTCCTCGGCTATAGCGGCGATACTTGAATTGAAAATGCTGACATTTAGTATCACGGTCATCGTTGTGCTTTGCATGAATAAACTCGAAAATAAGAAGCAAACTGACCTTCGGTTTACGACTGATATGCTTATAAAATGCTAAAAGTGACAATAACGGCGGTAATCATTAATGGGACTTATGTGCAATAGTTTACGTGAACGGAATTCGGCTGAGCAGGGAGAGAGGGAGAGAGAGAGAGAGAGTGTTAATCAAACTTTTCAGCCGTAATCATTATCCAGATTTTGTCATTATTTTCAAAATTACAAAAATAGTGCCATTAAAATAACTGTAAATTATAAACTAATGGTCGTCATGCTTGAAGGTAGATGTTATCTGAAAATTGAATTTCGTAGCAGCGGCAGCATCTATATAGCATTCTTCAATCCTTCCATAACCGTTCACTGTTCCGTCTACTTTATAGAGGAGAAAGAATTCTAAACTTGTATCAATTTTCTTCTCTTATTTGATGAAAAGTTACTATAAAAACGTTATGTACAAACATATTAACATTACATAAGAATTTTATTTATTTGGCTACGAAAGATAAAACGTAATTCCAAGAAATTCAATAAGTCTTTGCGATTGTATTAAATTTACACATAATTATCATGTCATTGAACGAGCAGTAATATTAGGTGTCTGCAAACATTTTGAGAGTTTTTTTTCACTTGAAAGTGTCATTTATTAAGAAACAATGACACGATATAGATTAATCAAAATATTTCCCATCATTTTCTACATCTTTTTCTTGACATTAGTTTACCCTTTTTTGCCCTGCATTCTTCTGTTCGAAGATATTGAATAATCTTTAGTCCATACGAGTCGAACACTTGTTTTGGTTCACTCGGTCACTTCTTATTGTAGTACTTATAAGTAGGCCGAAATATGCGGAAACTCTTATACGAAATCAGCTCAGCTGACTTCGAATAAAAAGTTGATCGATTGGCAACGCCAATCAGTCGGATTAAATTAAAGCAGAAGAGGAAGACGATTTTTTATTCGCGTTTTTCTAAACGATTATCGACGAAGTTGGACGTTTAAATTTTTGTCTATGATATCCGTATAAATTCGTTTAGGGATTAGGGGTGTCAGGAGCAATTTAGGATTAGACTCCGAATGTTAGGTAACTCAGACTGCTGACAGTCTGTAAGATTAGAGTAGTGTCAATTATTATAGCATTTGTTTTATTGTAAATTTTTGTCAAATAAAGACCGACATGGAAAAGTAAATAAGAATATAAGACTATGTTTCATTGTACAAAGATCAATTAGGCTCCTGGACGAAGCTGAGGAAATTATCCAGGACACATAGGAAATTAAGGGAAAGAAAATTATTCCGAACGGGAATAATTTCATTTTTCGCAGTAGTTTGTCATCAATCTTTTCTTGTTCACCTGAGAGAGATGCTCTTCTTGATTTTGAACATGCTCTGTTATCTACAAGTTGTTCCACTAATATCTAGGCGTCTTGCTTTCTCTTCTAAAATATATTCATTGATTGTCGTAGTATAGATTTAAAAACAATGGCAAGATGAAATATAATATTTATGGACTGTTTTTAAAAAAAAGAAAAAAAGTTTTAGAAGCCGAGAATTTTTTGAAGAAGAGTGAGTTTAATTGAGATATTTGAAGAAGCAGTTGAGTTCTTTTATAGAACATATCTTAAAATGAAAATTCAGATCATGTTAATGTAATACAAGAGGTTTAGATGTTAACATATTTTTGCTGTGGTTGACAGAAGACATACTAGTGGATCGGTCAAAAATTCTCGGTTGATGAGAGCACACACCTCGGTTGCTGAAAGTACACACCTCGGTTTTTGAGAGTATTCACCTCAGTTGTTGAGAGTACTTACATCGGTTGTTGACAGTACACAACTCAGTTGTTGAGAGTACACTTTTTGGTTGCTGAGAGTGCACACCTCGTTTGTTGAGAGTACACACCTCGTTTGTTGAGAGTACACAACTCGGTTGTTGAGAGTGCACAACTCGGTTGTTGAGAGTACTCACCTCGCTTGTTGATAGTACATTCTTCACTTATTGAGAGTACACAACTCGGTTGTTGAGAGTGCACACCTCGATTACTGAGAGTATGACGACAAAGGGTTCAACACTGGCGTACTTTTCTTTACTACGTATATTCGTAAACCTCTTACTACCACTCATTAAATGCAAAGTGAGTCGAAATAAAGTTTGGCTTTAAAGAACAAAAAATTGTGTTTTTATATCTTATGTGAAATATTCTTAAAAAATAATCCCTCTCGCAATAAAAATAAAAGAAATTATGTCGATAACTTACAAAACATAAAAAACAAAAAATTTTAAAATAATGTTTGGATTTACCCCAGAAGTGTTTCTCATATCATTTCACATCAAAACCATACACAGTAGCATAAATACGGGAATACCGTACAATAATAATAACTGACCGTTGTTCAAACGAGATTTCCATAAACCACATAATTATTTGTAAAGAAAAAAAAAGAAAAAAAAGGAAAAAAAATCTAAAAACACACACGCTTGCGCATTAAATATTCTATCTGCGACTACTTGTATGCAAATCAAACGCACACGTTTAGTTCAACAATTAACTTTTCATTTTTGTTCTTGTTTTTTTCTTTTTTTTTTTTAATTGCTTTTGAACGTTTGCCAAGTGAATTTTAAACCATCTGTTTGCGGTGTGTGACTTAATGCGATTTTATGATTCTCTAGAACAACACACAGTTCGGTTGAATCCTGACCAGACTAAACGAATGATGACAAATATCTTAATGTGTTGTTCGTATATTTCGTAATACGGTTGGATAAGCGTACGTGTACAAAGGCAGGCAGGCAGGCAGGCAGGCAGGCAGGCAAGCAGCTACGACAACAATAGAAATAAATTGAATTTACTCGATTTTGTGAAGATATATTCGCACGCGTTTAACTTAAAAAAAAAAAAAAAAAGTTATTTCGAACCGGAAGATTATTTTGTTCACTTTTTCGTATGAAAAGCTTAACGAACTAACAACGCATTTTGTTTTTTTTATTTTTTATTTATTTATTTATGTGAGCATATAGAAGATCAGAATAATAAATAGTCATTAGCAATAAATAAATAAATTTCGTGGATTTGAAAAATCTCACCTCAAAGTTCATTGACCTTCAATCAATAATAAAATCAAATGGAAAACGCGAAATCACGGGTGTTGTTTACCACTACAATCGAGTTTTAAATGAATGTCTTCTCATCTACGCAGATTGTAGTAAAACAGCAAATGTGTTCTAAATTTTCAAAATTCAAACGATTTTATTTGTGAATGTTATTTTTACGTTTATTTTTATTTTTTTTTTATTTTTCTTTTTTGTCTTCAATACGTGTCTCCTCCGTTCGTACCAAAGGAGGCGAATCGTTTTCTTCTTATGCGCAATAAATTCTTTGATGGCGTTTTTGTGACAGCAACCATTGTTCCATATAATTTTTATACTCAAGCAAATGGGTTTTTTTTCGTCTTACACTCATCGCCGTTAATGCATAAATATTTATTCGTTTTTTTTTTGTTTCTTTTGCCTCGGTCGATCAGCTATTTTTGCAAAGTACAGTCTCACTTAAGTTGAATGCAACACTGAGTCGTGTTTCGAGTATGCTTTTTGAGTGTGTATGACTCTTCTGCTGTCTTTCTACTATATTCACTTAGTCTCTTTTTTCGATTCTCTGGTTGATGGACCCATCCATTAAACCTCCACGACCAGAATATAGAAATAAGAAAATGTAGAAAATTTTAAAAATTTCAAACATTTTCAAATCTTTTTTAATCCGCGCATCTTCTTCGCAGGCTTTGCAAAGATCACAGATAAACACAGTGATTCTCGATTGTCATGCTTATCGATTATAAATTTAAATCTAGAAGCAATGACTTGGTTTTAGAATTTTTATGTATGAACTCTTTAGTGAGGTTATGTCATCGTATTGGGATTAGAATTTTTATTTACGAACTCTTTAGTGAGGTTATGTCATCGTATTAAGATTAGATTTTTTATTTAAAAACTCTTCAGTGCGGTTACATCGTCGTATTAGGATTAGAATTTTTATTTACGAACTCTTTAGTGAGGTTATGTCATGGTATTAGGATTAGAATTTTTACTTATGAACTCTTTAGTGAGGTTATGTCATCGCATTAGGATTAGAATTTTTATTTACGATACTCTTTAGTATGAACTCTTTAGTGAGTTTATGTCATCATATTATACGATACTAAGGTTTGAATTTTAAATTCAATTCTTTTAAATTCAATTCCAATTAATAAAATTGCGCTGATTACGCGATTACGATACACGTTATTACATGGTCATGCACACTTTTACTTCGCAATCCACTGATATGAATCCGTGTACTTTATGTCGGCGAAACAAAACACAAAATTTCGTAAACAATACCAAAGAAACTCTTTATAATTAATCGTCACTATCCGAAAAAAGAAAAACTCAACGAAAAAAGTTTTTGAATTAAAAAAAAAAAACCTAATGCTATGGACCTTGTTAAGGTAGTCCGAAAGTTTACTGTGTACTGTTGTAATTCCATGTACAACAATAACTATACCGGCGCAAAAAACCGACAAAAAAATCTACCA
Source organism: Glossina brevipalpis (assembly GCA_000671755.1). NCBI lineage: Eukaryota > Metazoa > Arthropoda > Insecta > Diptera > Glossinidae > Glossina > Glossina brevipalpis. The sequence continues at coordinate 155,986 of KK351338.1, read as the reverse complement.
ACGGGTTTCAATCAATCGATGCCTTCGGTACTTTACAACTTGCTGACGAAACACGAAACTTACTTGTACATTGTATTTGTAATTCAGAGGAGGATTAAGGAAGAATCTACCTGTTGCCATAATATATAGAAAAATTACTAAGCAAAGAGCTTAGATTTTCGATTGTTAATCTTTTGCTGGAGCAAGATACTTCAGATCGATTTATAGGCTTTTGTAAGATCAATTAACTAAAGGATGCTTTCAACTGGGAGACGGACGGCCAAGTAAGCTGATAGAGATATCCACAGCGGCTTCTCTTATTTTTCTTCTTCTTTTTTTGCTCTAAATATCGGGTTTTTTTATACGTACTTCCGTGCTTTTAGTACTCTTAATAAACTAAATAAGTTCCTTGAAATAATTGTCAGAATATTTTTAAAAAAAAAAAGAAAAGAATTTCTTTTACATCAGAGAAAATTAAAGTTTAACATGAACTACGTCATAATAACGTCATACGATACTTTTCAAATAAATTCCTAACAATGATTGTAAAACTTTTCTGTAATTATCACTATTTAATAGCGGTTAACGGTGTAAACGCACCTAAGTTAATCTAGTCTTGATTAATTATAAATAATGACCCCGGCATTGACTAAAATGTCTGTCAAAAAGAATTATTAATAATTCTCTTTTTTTTTCTTTCTTTCTTTATCGTTTCATTTGGTTACTCACATTTGCTTAAATACGTTGTGGCTTTAAGTAACTGAACTGATCTATGCGTTTGACTTAATCAAGGCTACTTTTGCAATAAATAAAATTTTAAAATTTTTCCTTAATACAAATAATCGCGCGTTAGCGACAGTGAAACATTAGTAACTAATAGAATTATTTAAGTTTGCCGAAATGAAAGAAAAAAGCAAATAGCAAGAAAAACAAAATCGAAAATTCTTGAAAAAAATAGACTAATTTTTAAATGAAAGTTTTTCACTTAAAACTTGCAACTAAAATTGATCTTTTGCCTAATTGCTTTAAAAGAGGCTCCATAATGCTTATAGAGACGGGTATGTTACTTCACTATACACAATAAGAGAGTTAGAAGTATTTGGCTTTAGGGAATTAAAAGTCCAATTAGATCCATTGCAATACTAAAAACAAACTTAGGTTTTTAATTTTAATTTTCCAAAACATTTCAAAGCCTTAGCTGTTATTTATTTATTTATTTATTTTTATTCCCTTTTAGTTGATTTTCCACTCTTCTAAAATTCTAATATGTAATATTAGCCCATAATACATATTCTTTTCATTTAAATTTGCTTTTTACAACGCATTTCACTCTTAAGGTATTTAAAATACAAAGAGTATTATTTATCATTAACTGTCGCTGGCACTTATCGATAACAATTAAAAACAGGGATGTTCTATTAAACGAGAAACTGAAAATCCCAGCAAAAATGTCTTAATTCTCATGCACAATTCTTTCTTTCTTTAAATACGGCAACGCTCGCACGTGCAGAAAAAAACATAACTTGCATGTGTAACAAACAGCTGTTGCTTATCACAAAACAAGTAAACAAATTTTATTTATTTTTAACATCCAAAAAAATAAAGTTTCTTTCGTTACTGGTTGATTTTACACATACAACCAATAAGTAAAAAAAGAATTAAGATACTGAGGATATAAGCTTAAGTCAACAAAAAGGATTTCTCCATCACTATCTAACAAACAAAGAAAAGAAATTTTTAATTTTTTTTTTTTTGTATTGAAAACCAAACACTAAGAAGCAAATAAAACAATGGATAGTTTGACTGAACTTGCACAATTTATGCAAACTTCGCAACGTTTGGACGTAAAAACAGTTGCTTTAACACATGTTTTAGGTGAGCATAAAAAAAAAAAGATAATAATTTATAAAATATTTTTTGCTGATCCTCATTAGATAGTGTATTTTTGAGCCTTTTCGCAGATCAGGTCATAGTTGCTGGATGTTTGTCATATGGCATTCCGCCGATAAGAATGCGTATTGCGTTCATTTTCTGTAAACATCGTTTTACACTTTAAATTCACTTTCTTGAACGTACAAGAAGGTCACATAACCAATTAGTCAAAAGAAAAAAAACCAAGATAGTGCAGATATAAGTCTGAAATTAAAGGCTTCCTCCATTCCTATTTTTTACAACCCGAAAAAAAAATAAAAATAAAAAAAAACCTTAAAATTCGTAGCATGGATGATGGGCGGGCGTCTCAATTTCTAATATGCTTAAATCCAAACTAAGTCACTAAAATTAATATCACCATTAGCTTACTGGAATGATTCCGTGGAAAATGAAGTCAATTATATCAGGCATGTTGTTACTTAATAGAAACTTTAGAAGAAATCCGCTTTAGAGAATTAAAGGTCCCTTACAAACGTTTTTTATATAAAATGCGTTTTCTTTTAAAAATACGAAAATGTAGTGCAAAACCAAACCAATCAAAGGCATGAGTCAGACGAAAAGTAAGCAAATCATATATTCCATACACCTGATCCTTAAGTCACACGTGCATGGCATTTTTAATCTACACATTCATAGGTAACTTGCACTAAATAGAAAAGGAAGAAGAATGCTTAAACACAAAGGATTTGTTCCACACGTGCGAAGCCAACTTACTCACGCGTACAATCTCTGACTTACACTCGTTTCTAAACTTTGTTTTAAACGGCTTGTCTACTGCGAGAAAAGCCAAGAAAATAAAATTTCCTCTAAGACTTAAGGACAGACTTTCTATCCGTTATTAGAAAATACTCACAGAGATAATTTAAGTATAAAAAAAAAAAATAAACTTAATTCAAAGACTTTAGAGTAGAGCTTTAGCACGTTTCCAGCAACTGTAGGTAGGAGAAAAATTTTTTATACTTTAATAAGAGAAATGGAAAATATCAACCACTCTAGGGCTCCTAAGATGCATGTTGGTTGCTTGCAGTTATAGATAGAGGCTTCAGGCATTAATTTACAAAACTTTCTTTTGAGGACAAAGCAGAAAGCAAATACATTTATTTCACTTTAAGTTTTAAATACAGATTCCACTGTTGAGATCATTCTTTCTCTTGTAGGTTTGACCGGCACTGAAGAAGGAAAATCTGCTATATTAAGTGTAGATGATATATTAACGGCTTTATTTCATTTAACTACTGATGAATGCTTAACTTTAGCTAAAGATGCTGTATTAGTCTTAATTAATTTAACCGCTGAGGAAGCGGGAGCCTTAAAAATATATAATATCAGCAGAGAAATTCAGCCGGTAACAATATATTCTTTATTGTTATTATAAAATTCAATTTTATTATTATAAAAATCAATTTTTTTTTTCAGTCCTTTGAATTAATTCCTTTAGCTATTAGTCATATAATTAATGAAAACTCAAATTTAGCCGAACCATGGTCTATGGTTTTAAGTAATCTAACACGTACGGAATCTATAGTTTATGGCATTTTAGATATTTTAGATCAAGACCGGACAGTTATGATGCAACTAATTAAAGCTTTTACTAAATTACAATACAATCAAAAGAAAGCCAAATTAGATTATCTGGGACCAATATTTTGTAATTTGACACAAACTAGTAGAGGTCGAGAATTATTATGTCGCAATAAATACGAATTATTAGATAAAATCTTACCGTTTGCTAGATATGAAGAATCATTAATAAGACGTGGCAGTACAATAGGTATTTTAAAGAATATTTGCTTTGATCCTATATATCATGAAATAATCTTAAGAGAACCAGATGATATATTAAATGTTATACTATATCCTCTATGTGGTCCTGAAGAATTTACGGATGAAGAGTACGAATTATTACCAATGGATTTGCAGGTAATTCGAGGAAATTTTCGTATTCTTATTAACAAAATGAAGTAAATAAACAAAGGATTCCGTATAGTATTTGCCAGATACAAAAACACGTGAACAAGATCCGGATTTACGTAAAATGCTCTTAGAATGTTTATTGCAATTATGTGCTACGAGAAAATCACGACAACATTTACGCTCTAAAGGTGTTTATGAGATATTAAGAGAATATCATAAATGGGAGCAGAAAGACGGCAAGGACAAGGATTGCCTATTAGCCTGTGAGAATGTTGTTGATATTTTAATCAAGTAAAATTTGCATTTTCAACTTTATATCTCAAGCATTCTTTCAAGTGAATTTTCTATTCTATTACAGGAAAGAGGAAGAAATTTCAGTAGATAACTATAAAGAGGTTGAAATTTCGAAAGATATGAAAGAAATGTTTATCAAAGAGGATGAAGAATACCTAAGAGATCCTTTATAATGAGATCCTTAAATAAAAATCCATATACTTGCGACGATTTAGTTTCGTTTGTGTATAGAATTAATTTTTATTAATTTCAATTGTTTTTTTTGTATTTTTGATTTTCAATTTTTTTTTTCCTAAACAAATGCTCGTTTGTGTTATCTTGTGATTAAATGCAAACAGTAAATGTAAACGAATATATATATATATATATATATACCAATATACATATATATATATATATATATATATATATTGATATATATCATTATATATTTCTGTATAATGTAGTGTGAGTGACATTCTTAAGCTTATGAGATTTTATTCGAAATTACATAAATTTAGAAAGTTTTCCTGCGTTTTTTTTTCTCCTTAATCTTAACCTGGATGTATACAAAATTTACAATTACGAGTTGTTCGTGTTTTTTTTTTTTTAATTTAATGTTTTTATTTTATTTTTTTTTTGTTTTGTTTTGGTCGTTTCTTTACATTTATAATAGAAAAATTACTTAATATTTTAATAAATTTTTCCTTTCTTTTTTTTAACAAATTTTTTATATCCGCCACGAGGAATTTCTTAAATGCTCAAAATTTGCAATGCAAATATATAGAAGAATATAAATCAGTTAAAATATGTACATATAGCGGGCAAGCGTTTTGTTTATTAAATCATTGATTTCATTTACATAAAAGTATTAGGAATTTTGTACTTAAACTTTATACCTTAAAATTACATAGAGGGCGATAATTGATTTGCGTGATATTTGGCCACATGCCTATTGGGAATACTTCTTGTTGTTGATATTGTTTTATTGCATAATTGTTGATCATTGTCGTTTCTGCACACAACCGATGACCACTGGCTTACATGATTAATTTCACTTAAAATCTTTCCCCTAATGAAGGCCACGTGTGTAAGGTATTTATATTAGTATTACATATATTTTAAGACATTAGATTCCCCTCAAAATGGATATTAGTGTTCACCACACATTGTTTGATAAATCACTACACAGCATATAAAAATGGTCAGAAATTCGTTAACAAATACTTAGTACATAGAATGACCAAATTAGAGGCTCTTTTTCCTATCCAGACTGACACATATGTTCAATATTGTTTACCAAATTAAGAAAAGAAAAGTTACGCAATTGTACAGAAGTTAGGAGAATTTATTGTAAAAAATTATGAATCTTTTTGGCCAAGGAGCCGCGTATTACGTGAAATTAATCATCAAAATTCTGGTGTAATTGGAATGGAGAATTCGAATCAAATGTTAGGGTTTATGATGTTAAGAATCTAAACTGCCGAAAAAAAAAGCAGACATACTGGTGAAAATATCGCTCCAGTGAACAAAAGATTAAAAATTAAAAATTCCTTTACTAGGTGCTTCAAAAAGAAATTTTGTTCCCTTATAAATTTAGAATTCAAAATAGTGAACTAATTTGAAATGTTCTGTAATCTTATGGAGTATTAAGCAGATATCACGGTATTTCACTTCCGTAATATTAAATTATTTCAAACGATACTTTGTTGTAGGGGTTAGGTGTGGCATTTCGCTAAGAACTTCAAAGCAATAATTTGTCGCCTTATCGCTTTTATGATTTGAAGTGAAAGACTAATCGCATTACTACATTCTGATAACTAAACAGTCCCTTCGACAATAAAGCGTAAAAATGAGTTTCCTGTAGGGAAGTGATTTTTTCCTGAGACGAGCTCGAATTCAGAATGAATTCTTCAAATTTGATGCTTTTTTTTTGTTTCTAAGTAATATTTATATCTTCATTAAACGAAGAATGTGTAGAGAAGGAATTGATCTATATTTAAAAAATAAATTTTAATTTAAAAAAAAATTTTAAGAAACAGTTTGCTATCATTGGTTTAATGTGAGTACCTACTCAGAAACTGAACCTAAGCACAGAACTATTTTCAGGGAACTGTAGTCGGCGTCCTTCAAGTTTCGGAGAAATCCCAAAGAAAAGAGCCTCCGCAATTGCTAAGGTAGCAGAACAAACATTCACTGGGTATAGTTCAAAGTTTCCCTCAGAGAGCAGAGGGTTATTTAATCCACGTTATTTACACACAACCACCACCATACTCCACGAAGAACCGCACCAGCGATCAGGTAACAAAGCTTTCTCTAAGTTTGGTGACTCAGTCCAACTTAGTACAAAAGTTTCCACTTTGGTCACCTGACCCCTGGTTGGTTTTTGTAATTATTCCCTTCAGATTATCTATACATCACGTAAGCGAACTTCCAGCAGCTTAATTTTAAGGCTTATTGTGTATTTGGAACGACATCGATACTAATTATCTGCATCATAGTGCACCAAGTTCCATTACTATCTCAAGTAGTCAACTTGAAGCCACATTTAGAAATAAGAATTTCCGAAACTAATTAGTGAAAATATTGCTTTAGATTGGTTTTAGATCGAGTTCAATTAATAGAAATGGTTGCTGTCACGCCCTCCTTATTTTATAGGGTAACGAAATTTAGTTTTCTTTGTATTTTCATTGTTTTAAATAAAAGTAATGAATTGAAAAGATTTGATCACAGCCGAACATAATTTTCTTATCTATTACGTAACGATTTTTTGCTGAGGGTATTAAAGTTTTGAATTGAAGAGATTTTATATGTTTATTTCCCGAAGTTTGAAAACTGTTGTTTCTTTTTTGCGAATTCATATTTTGAAAAAATCTTTCCATCATTTTTTTGATTAAGCTATATTATATAACTTGCATAGTGCATTAAGTGTATATGTGTTTGGAAATATAATGATCAAGTTTCCATAACGTGTAACGTTTGGATTTTGGATATTGTGCCTTCTTGGCGGATATATCTAATGATTCGATTGAAACCGAATATGTATTTGAATTTATCTTTCATGTTAATTTACATTTTGAAATATTTTTTTTCTTTTTTCATAAAATTTTTAGATATATTTCGTAATATATTTTTTTTTTTTTTAAATAAATTTAATTTAATTGTTAATTATTTATTTTCTTATCTACTTATTTTCGTTTCTTCTTAAATTATTCAATTGCGTGTTCGAAGCATTGCTTTTTATTTAATTTATTCGTTTTCTCCACACCTATGTACACATACATCTAAATACTTATAAACTATAGTTTGGGGGTGATGATGATGTTCTTTAAACAATTTTTTTAATATTTTTTTTTATAAATTCAGCAGAGCAAGCACTGACCATATACTTACTAATTATTAAAATAAATTCTTTTCTAATTTGGATTTTTCTAATTTCATTATTAATAAATCATTGATAAATTGCGTTATTTATAAAACTCAACACTAGTGAAAGCGAATTGATCTCTGTATTAAACTATTACTTATATAATTTGTACGAATTTTTTGTTATTCAGATGAAGTTGAAATTTCCAAATTTGAACCCGTAATTATTCTGTACAGATAAGGTGATCAGAAATTTTCGATAGGAATACTTCAGACATTTTTAGTCTCGTCCCTTTCTTTTGTTTTACACTTTACAAGTCAAACTCTTCTATTTCGAAAGGTCTTTATCTGGTTCTTTATTTCCCTTTTCGTATGCCTCGTATGCTTTTCCTTCCACTTGCTCGGAGGGAAAGGATTGCAAAATCAAAATCAGTAAAGGTTAAAAAAATAGATGTAAACATTTTAATGAAGATTGGCCAACTGTATTAAGCTCTTCGCTGGGTCTACGATAGCTCTATGCCTTGTGTTGCAATAAGTAATATCTTCTGAGTTTTTTCCTGCTTCAGAAAGAAGTTTCGTCTAAACATTTTAATGAAAATTGGCCGATTCTATTAAGCTCTTAGCTGGATCCAAGATAGCTCTACGCCTTGCGTTGCAATAAGTAATATCTTGTCAAGTTTTCTCATGCTTCAGAAGGAAGTTTCGTCTAAACATTTTAATGAAGATTGGCCGATTCTATTAAGCTGTTAGCTGGCGCTATGATAGCTCTATGCATGATGTTGTGATAAGTAATATCTTTTGAATTTTTTCCCTACTTCAAAAGGAGTCTTCGCCCAAAATTTTAATGAAGATTGGCTTAATTCTATTAAGCTTTTAGCTGGGTTCATGATAGATCTACGTCTTGTGTTCTGACAAGCATTGTCTTGTAAATTTTTTCCCTGCTTTAAAAGGAGTCTTCGATATTGCAAATTCTTAAACGAAGTGTTAGCTACACTTGGTATGGTTTTCACATACCTGGCAGCTAACTGCAAGGGACAACTTTTTGAGCTCGATTACTTTGCTTCTCTGCACCTCCATTGCATCTTCTTCATTCAATTAATGAAAGCAATCGTAACATAAGGAGTAGTTTTAAGAAGACAATTACTCTCCATGAAGATTGTAAAAGAAAGAGTACAAGATCATGGCTTCTCTTCCGACCTAATCGAATGGGCGCAAAAGTGAACCTTGCTCTCACACGTTTGGAGCTGCTATTTTTATATTAATATAATAATATAGAGCAAAATGGACCTAATATCGGCCTCAATAAGTCTGCCATAATCCGGACTAATATTTCATTCTAATTTTAGATGAGAAATCTGCCATAATCCGGACTAATATTTCATTCTAATTTTAGATGAGAAATCTGCCATAATCCGGACTAATATTTCATTCTAATTTTAGATGAGAAATCTTTCGTCTTTTTGGACTTTGTATTATTCAAACGGATCGCTGAAGCGTTTGTTCTCGCAAAGTTTTAAGTGAAGTCTCTTTCTCAACCTCTCTACAACACAAGAGCGGCAGGTTTTTCAATTCTGAGGTAATGAGTAATAACAACGATTTTAGAAAATATTGGCGGCTTTGACTTTCTGCTTGTCCTATTTTATAATAGCTGGGCAAGTCATTATGTTTGTGAAGCCTGGGTCGTTTACGCTTCTCAGTGCTTAGTAGATAGAAACAGTACTTTTTTAGAAGAAAAGTCTTAGATACGCCTATGAACGCTCAAGACTAACTCAGCCGATATATAACGCAACTTAAATTGGCCGGAAGAGATATACTTTAGTGGCTGGCGGCTGGAGCTGACTTTGTTAAAGTTTTGTCAACCAAGTTCTATAGTCTCTGACAATCGTTGAAAGGTTTTTTTAAAGCTATTCACAGAACTGCTTATTAAAATAAATTTCAAAACTGGATTTTCCAAAAACCGTTATTTCTTATCAATTTTATATAGTATTTACAGTAAAACTAGTGTTGAGTTTATTTGATTTTTCTACGTTTATATCAAAGCTTCGGTTTTCTTTTTCTAATTCTTTGTTTTTCTCTCTCTTTTTTTTTTGTTAATTTAGTGTAGGAAACCTTTTCAAGCTCTTCTTCTTAATTAATTAACGTAAAACACAGTTGCATTCTAAACCTTATTTGTCATGACGTTATCGATCTTTTTCTTGATTAGAGCATTTTTGTTTTCTTTTGTTTTTCATTTAGTTTTGTAGTAGCTCGTCTTTCGCTTTAGTTATTAAAACTTGGTCCTGTTGCATGAAATATTTACATTTGCATTTAATTTTACGCTCGTTTTTTTTTTTTATATTTATATTGCAGTAGAAAATATGTTTTTCTTTTTCCTTTTTTTTTTATTATTTATTTATATATGTGTACAAATGTGTGAGGATTTAACTTTTTTTTTTCTTTTTTGTGTTTACTTTTCATTTACATAATAATCTGGTTGTGTTTGTTGAAAGAAAGGATTATCCGTTTTAATAGAAAATGTAGATAAATATGCATACATTCTATGTAGAACTGAAAGATATTAACATAAATTGTTGTGGTCTCTCAATTCGTTTAGTTATGCTCCGTATAAATAATTAAAATAAAAGGAAAACTGCGGATTGCAACGAATTTAGCGATATCTATCCGAGAAAGAGTAATGTGTACTTATAGAATATCTCCTTAATGGAAATTTTAATCTATCATGGATCTTTTTTTAATGTCGAAATATTATGTGGCAACTATCGGACCTCCGTTTTTATCAAAATCTCTGTCCACAATGGATGAATTAATTCTTCAAATGGGGGGTGTAAATCCTTTGCATTGTTCGCTTTAAAATGAGTCTTAGATAGAATATGCGTTTTGCGTTAAGATATAATTTTGTGAAATCTTTTGCATGAATATTTTTCGTATGTGGTCAAGCACTCTTTTTACGTAAAAACCCTATGGTTTCTCTATAGGGTTAGTACAGGTTCTTCATAGAATTTGTTGATTCCTCCTTAGGGTTAGCATATAAAATCAACACTCTGCCTACACAGAATTCAATTGTCTTTCTCTAAAGATTCAGGGGTTTCTCTATAGAGTCGAGAGGACATTTTTGTGTAATGGGTGTTTTCGGTTTTAATTTTGAGTCCTTATAGAACTAACAGTTTCCCTAGAGTATCAATAGTTCTTTTTATATTTATAGAGTTGATGATTTCTCTCTAGACTTAATATAGAATCTTTATACAATTAGGGATCTATACTCTTTCTGGAGCTAGTAGTTCCAGAATAAACAATTTCTCTATGCAGATATTGGTTCTGTTTCTCTACGTAGTCAGTGTAGAGTTTCTGTAGAATCAGCGGTTTAGCTATAGTTCTCTTTATAGATTCAGTAGATTTTTTGTTAACTCTCTCTCTTCTATGTCTTCTGATATAATATGAGTAATTTCTCTACAGAATTACTATGGAACCGTTATAAAGTCTCAGGTGTTTTTATAATGCTGCCAATTCTCTCTCCCTGTCCCTCTTCCCCTCCTTCTCCCTTTCGATACCTGTCTCTCTCTCTCCGTCTCCGTCTCCTTCTAACCCTCCCTCTCCTTCCCCATCTTCTTCTTCTTCTTCTTTCTTTTCATCTTCCTCTTTCTCTTTTCCTTTCCATTTCCCTTTCTCTTTCTTTATCTCTTTTTCTTTCTCTTTCTCTTCCTCTTTCTCCTTCTCTTTCTCTTTCTCTTTCTCTTTCTCTTTCTCTTTCTCTTTCTCTTTCTCTTTCTCTTTCTCTTTGTCTTTCTATTTCTCTTTCTATTTCTCTTTCCCTTTCTTTTCCCTTTCTTTTCTTTCTCCTCTTCCTCCAACTCTCCCTCTCTCTTCACCACTCCCTCTAACTCTCCCTTTCCCTGTAACTCTGTTTTTCTCTAAATGTCCTTTGCTCTCTACAGTTTCTCTTTCTCTCTCCACTCTTTCCCTATCTTTTCCCTTTCTTTTCTTTCTCCTCTTCCTCTAACTCGCCCTCTCTCTTCACCACTCCCTCTAACTCTCCCTCTCCCTGTAACTCTGTTTTTCTCTAAATGTCCTTTGCTCTCTACAGTCTCTCTTTCTCTCTCCACTCTTTCCCTCTCCTCCCTCTTCCGCTCCCTCTCTATCAATCTCTTCCACTTCCTCACTCTCTTTCTCTCTCGCACTATCTTTTTCTCCATCACTCTCTCCCCCTCCTTCTCCCTCTTCCTCTAGCTCTCCATCTAACTCTTCCTCACGCTCTATAATTTCTCTCCCTCTCTCTTCCTCGCCCACTCTCTCTTTCCGTCTCTTTTCCTCTTCCTTCATCTGCCTCTTTCTGCTCTCTATCATTCTCATTTTCTCATTTTAATCATTCTCATTTTAAAAGGCTTAAAATTTAGAACCGTAATTATTTTAGTAAATTGGGCCTGCAAGGGGCACAAGTAGTGTTAAATGAGCCGTTCATATATAAATATTGATTCGTCCCAAAATCAATAAAGCGTTGCCGCTTGCTTTTGACGAAATTAATTAGTACACGTCTTACATCTAGTTTTAAAATCTGCCGATATCAAGTTGCAAATAATAATTAAATTAAATCATAAACTTTTAATGTCGTCGTTGGTAAAAAAGATTTAAGTCGTCTATGATCTGAAATATATTTTCATTTTTTTTTCAAAAATATGGTAACCGAAAAGGTAATATTCGAACAAATTGATATTTGAGTTAACTTTATGTCCTTTACCACTTAGATTTTAAATATAATTACAGCGGATTATTAATCCTCAAATTTTGACCTGAACTAAAGCGATCTTCAAGGTCGTATTTTTAAACAGACGGACATAGTTTAATTCACTTGAACTGTATTAATGATAACGAAACTGTAGTTCGGGTGATATTGTAACATAATTTGGAATGCTTTCCAGCACGGTTAAAAATGTTCTAAGTTCAAGTCCAGACCCTTTTCAAATTACAGATTACATAGAGGTTTTAATAAAAAAAAAATTCTTTCCTTCGTTCTCTTTCATCATCTTATGTTTTATAGCTGCCATCTAATGTTATAATTTTTCTTAAGCCATAATGAAGATAAAAAAGAAGACAAAACTTTTAACAAATACTTTAATTTTGTACAATATTTTTTTTTAACAAAACAATTAAATGCATTTATATTTAGTTCATTATTCTTATTCGCATTTGATTATTTTATTATTTGATTATATCTGGCAGCCTTGCTAAAGCGGTTTATTATACATTTCTTTATATATGCTTTGGTTTAAATTCATGTTGGGAACATTTTTTTCTCTTTTAGACTTTTGCAAAATATACTTAATTATAATTAAAAATAAAACAGTTTTTTAAAAAAAAAAAAAAAATTTTAAAATATTCAAATAAGACGGGACAAGAAGAGTTTACCATTTGTAGCATCCGGAAATACAAATAAAAGTTTTTATAAAGCAGAAGAATTTTTCATTAGATTGGAATGCATTTATGGGCGTAGAACAGGCATGGTTAAAGCGATTCAGAACCTATTACTGATCGAACACAAATCACGGCTGGGCAAATGCCGGTATTTAGGTGAACGACTTAAGATCTATGAAGAGAGAGTTCAGTTTGAACTTAAACTGAATTTCAGAATTTAGGTGCAGGAGGAAATATATATACTGTTTAAATATAGTATTGAAAAATAATGCTTAGAACATCTGTCATAATTCAAAATCTCTAAAATATCAATGAAATTATTTTATAACGATTTTAATTGGTCGATGACAAAATTATCAAAAAATCGTTTTTCAATGAAAAAGGAAATCATTTGAATAATTGTGTGTGTATACAGGCTTAGGGATTAAACAAAAACAAAATTTTCAAAAAAAAAAAAAAAATGTTTTTTATATTTATTTTACGATATTTATTAAATTGGATGTGACGACGATAATGATGATTGCAGAATAATTATCTATCAATCTGAGAACATTGATTGTATCGTGAGGATTATACTGGCAATGTAGTGAATAGTAATATATTTAATGATAAAGTTACGTGCCAAGCCAAAGCATATCTAGCGTTAGTTGAATAGGATTTTTTGTTTTTTTTTTTTTTCAAATCATTTTTTGTTGTTTCTTTTTTTTAAATCTTTTTTGTTTTGTTTTGTTTTCAAAGCATTTATTGTTATTAACAATGTTCGTTGAAAGTCTCTGTAAAGAGAATGTGTGTGTGTGTGTGTTTATATAGCAGTTTGCATATTAGCTTATGTGTGTGTGTGTGTGTGTTTATATAGCAGTTTGCATATTAGCTTATAAAAGGAATAAAAAAAAGTACGTGATCCACATACACGTACGGTTATATAGTCATACATAAATACGTACACATTCAGAATACACAAAAGAGGCCAAATAATAAATACCGTAAGTTTTTATTTTTTTGTTTGTTTTTGTTTTTTTTACAGTTAATTTTCGCACAAATAGTGCTTACATAGAACTTTCAGTTTGTTTTCGTATTTTTTCTTTTTTTTTTGCTTTGTTTAAAGTGAAATTTTCATTTATGTAAATAATGTGGTGGTGATGTTGGTTTTTGTTATAATTTTTTGTTTTTTTTTTTGTTTGTTATTTTGCGAGAGTGTAAAAATTTTGATATTTGTTATATAATTTGTATAATTATTCTTTTGTTTGGTAGGCGTTAACTTTCTTGTTGATATTTTTATCTGTTTTATTATTTTTTTTTTGTTTGTTATTTTGCGAGAGTGTAAAAATTTTGATATTTGTTATATAATTTGTATAATTATTCTTTTGTTTGGTAGGCGTTAACTTTCTTGTTGATATTTTTATCTGTTTTATTATTTTTTTTTTGTTTGTTTTTTTTTTTTTTTTTTTTTTTTTTT
>KK351338.1:129992-141650 GCA_000671755.1 Glossina brevipalpis | reverse complement strand
TTATATTTGGTTATTTTTATATTTGTTTTTTTTTATATTTATTTTTTTTTTTTATTTATATTTGGTTTTTTATATTTATTTTTTTTTTTATATTTATTTTTTTTTTATATTTATATTTGTTTTTTTATATTTATTTTTATTTTTATATTTATTTTTTGTTTATTTTAATTTTAATTTTTATATTTATTTTTATTTTTTTTTTTACTTATTTTTTTTATATTTATTTTTATATTTATTTTTATTTTTTTTTTTACTTATTTTTTTTATATTTATTTTAATATTTATTTTTATTTTTATCTTTTTTTTATTTTATATTTATTTTTATTTTTATATTAATTTTTATTTTTTTTAATTTTTTTAAATTATAATTATTATTTATTAAATGCTTAAATTTATAGCTAATAGTTTGTAGGATAAAGTTTTTTTGATTATGTTCATCGTTTGTGATTTCTGTTGTATTTTTACATTTCTTTTCTTCTTTCTGTTTTTCTTTCTTTCCTTCTTTCTTTTTTCTTTCTTTCCTTCTTTCTTTCTTATCTCCTTTCTTTCCTTCTTTCTTTCTTTCTTTCTTTCTTTCTTTATATATAATATTATATGTGTTTCTTTAGGTAACTTAAACATTTATACATAAAATGTTACCTCATTATAAACCAATAATGATTTATTAATAGTAATGCTATAGTGCTATAGAATAAGGAAAAGCGTTCTATACTTAATTGTGATAAAGATATGTAAGCATAAGTAGGAGAATTGGCGGCATTGCACGCATCAGCGTCACTACAACTTTGCAGGCAACCATGTACGTACCTTGTAAATGAATGAATAAAGGAAAAAAACGTAAAAGAAAATTTTATTCTTAATGCATCTCATAACGATCTCTAACTCATAAACATTTTGATAGATGTGTGATAATAATAATAATAATTACCTGTCATCATAGTAAAATTTGCCACAGTGCGACATGCGTATAATTTCGGTATCTGTGGTTAAGGTGCCGCTATCTAAAGCACAGCCTCTTACAGTTATGGTTTCACCGGTATCGTCTGTATTCACAAGTATGCATGAAAAGCATTAAATACAAAAGACAAATAATAGTTAGGCTTTTGATTATTCCGACAGTTAATTTGCATTCACTATATTTGCTGACCGAAAATGAAAACGAAGGTAAATAAACTGGAAGACAACCCGATGCATTTGTTTGTTTGTTCATTTATTCAGTCAGTCAATGTTTTGTCGGTTAATTTGGTTTTCAGATAAAGTTTCCTGCATCACACTTACCACCACCAATGGGAATATTTCGTTTCATTTTGCAAAATACACTGAAATATCCTCCTAACAAGATATATGAATAGTATGCTGGTATACATACAAGTACTATATAAATGCTTTCCAATTTTCTTTATAAACCGTAAATTAATTTAATCGTATTCGCATGATTGCATTTGTGAATTTAATGGTCGATTACACTTTTAGTCACCAAAGCATTGCTATCAATAGCTATTGCGATCGTGTAGTGCCTGATGACACACAAAGAAAACAAATTTTATGCTTTTAACATTTCTTGAAGTATAATTAAAGCCTTCCCAGGGCATGTAAACTAAGAGCGTAGAAGCGTTATTGGTTTTATTCATTCAAGGCAATCAATGTAACTAAGGATACTGTACTAAAGATCGGTTGAGAGCAAGACATGCTTAGTTGGCTTCCTTCACGTTTCGCCGTTATTTTCTTTCGGAGATATTAGATACTTGGATTGATTTAAAACTGCAACGAATCTAGTATTAAGCATTTAAATCAAATATTGTTGGAATATTGTCGACATAATTGTTTAATGTTCGAAAATAAATCCTTTCGAATCAAAAGTTTCTTCATGAAGGGAAGTGGTACTTTGAAAACTACAGACTCGACTTCTTGAGATATAAATGAAATTTAGGATCTTTCACTTACTATTACGACATTTTTGCTCGCACAATTTGTCGATATCTACAGGTATAATGGCAAGTGACTCTTCGGGGTTTTATTTAATTACATAAAAATGCAACTACAAGGGTTTTGGTTTTTTAAGATGTGATTTCAACACGATCCCTTTTTTGTTTTAAAATTCGGAATTCTGAATTATTCTGAATTTCGTTTCGTTGCGCACGAATTTCAGTGAAGATTGACCAGCGACCCTCTGTTCGGAAGGTGAATTTCAGGTCCGTGGGTCCGTAAAGATAGTAAGTGCCATTGACAGATTATCTGATAAATCGTGCCGTTTGGTCTCATAATTGTCTAAAATCTTTACTAACTACCGCGTAGTTTCACGCAAGGCACGAATTTTTTCCAATCCATATTCGAATAAATTTTTCAGTTTGATACTGGCCTTCTCTTGCAAACTTCTTTACAAAACTCCTAATGAATAGAGCAGAATTACTGACAAGAACCATAGTTTAGTTTGAATTTTTCTATTAGTTGCTTTGCATACGCTCTTGTCGTTGAACCGATACTATTATTTGCTTTTGAATGGACTAAGAAAGCATTTAGGAAACTTCACAACACGCACTCTAGGCTTTCATAATTTTACTGACGACATTTTTGGTGAATAAAGCTTCTGTATTATAACACTTAGATATAAATATAAAAAAACAAGTAAAATAGTTACAGTTGGTCGTGACCGAATCTTTTACACTCATCATTTTCATCTTACAAGAAATCCCAAAAAAAAAAACGAAATTTCAATATTCTGCAATATTGAGAAGAGGATCATGACAGGTTTCCCGTTTTTATGGAATATCGTAGGAATTTATCTGTTGTACTTTATGAGTAGTAAGCAAGGCAATCGTAAAGCAAAGTTTAAGTTGTAATGTAGGCGTGTCCTCTGACCTATTTGGCCTTTCTTCAATTTTGACCTGCATACAAGAACTTCCAATTTTTGGTAAATTTGAAGCCAATGTCTTAACTTTTTTGGCCAGAAGAATATTACCACAGATATTACACAGATGGACAGATGGACGGGCGGATATGCTTAAATTGATTGTAAGTTTGATGCTAATCAAGAATATATATACCTTTTTAAACTTTAAACAGAACAATGTTTCGTCAGGTTTATACCAAACAATACATTGTTTCTTACGGTTGTGAAAATCCTGTAAAATATCTTAGATATTGAATTTTCGACTTCTGAAGCGAAATTCCGTAGATATTAAATTTTTCATTTTTAACGCGGAGAATATCGGAAGATGTTCGTTTTTTTGTTTTGCCGTAAGAAGAAATATGAATACTTATGCAGGCGTTTTAAAAGATTGTGGAACTTGTTTTACGCGTCGGTTGGATAAGCAATCTAGAAACGAAGCAATAAAGCTTTTTTCGAATTGTCGAAATTTTTGTTCACAGTATAAGGAATAAAGAATTTTATATGCATTTTTTTTTTTAAAGAAATATTTTATCCTGAAGGTATTATATAATAATAAGATTAAAATAATAAGATTAAAATCCGAAAGTTAAGATAAATATCGGGAAAGGAACGCAAATATTTACATGAAAGGTTATTTTATTCTTTACACCTCAGCCGAATAGAATTTATTATGCCGTTACCTACAGGCCACTTACTATTGCTATGACTAATTGTGATCTAATTATGAGACTTGAACAAGTCGCGACTCATATATACTCGGCTAAGCGATAGCCCAAGTCTTTCTAACTTTTAGTACTTTCTCATGAGATGAAGAATAATAATATCTATGACAAGATAATTAATTTTGCAAAATGTGAACCAAGTCAGTTTATGTTTTGGGCCCTCTTCCATGTAGGTATGTCTTTATATGGAATCAAGGTATAACTTTTATCATATTATTACGGAAATAAGTGATACAAAGTCGTTTTATCATATTATTACGAAAATAAGTGATACAAAGTCATTTTATCATATTATCGCGAAAATAAATGATACAAACTCGTTTTATCATATTATCGCGAAAATAAGTGATAGAACATCTTTTTATTATATTATCGCGAAAATAAGTGATACAAAGTCGTTTTACCATATTATCGCAAAAGTAAGTGATACAAAATCGCTTTATCATATTATCGCGGAAATAAGTGATACAAAATCGTTTTATCATATTATTACGAAAATAAGTGATATAAACTCGTTTTATCATATTATCGCGCAATTAAGTGATACAAAGTCGATGTTCCCCATACATGTGGATATCATGTGTGTGAGACTTGAAAGTGAAAACATCTAACAACAAAGAAATATCTGAACTTACCATAATAACCGGCAATTTTAATGCAGGCAGTGGCCGGAAAAAGCCCATCACGACCTTTACGACCGCCCATGCATGGTGATTCCAATATCGCGGTTGAGTAATTATTATGAAAAGGATCATCGCAAGCCTTATTGGCTCCATTATATGAAACACACTTGAAGCAATCGATGCTTTCAACTGTTAATATACGAATAAAAATTATGAGATATCACATCATAAATAAAAAAAAAGGAGAACATTTATAGCTTATGCACATACATAAGCTTTAATGCTTACACTTACCACTTACTATTAGAGTCATTAATAGTATGATGATGACAGAGAGGCAGCCAATACTGGTTAAAGACCATAAGTTAAAAGGCAGCATGTTGTGTAGGTATAAAACAACGATTTTGACTGTCTCTCTTCTCTCCCTTTCACTCTCTCTCTCTCTCTCTTTCTCTTTTCCTTTGTATGTAACTTTTTTTGGCTATTTGCCGACCTAACGCTAAGCAAAACCTATTTCCTATAAAATGGTTTGTTGATGATGATGATGATGATGATGATGGTGATGATTACAGTAGCACTGCTTAGGCTGTTGAAATTGTTTTCTATAACAACTATGACGATGATACTGTCGTTTGTTATCGCAATAAAGATGCCAATGATATAAAAGATAATCCAATGCAGGGGTCTTTGTTGCTATGATTGAAATACGAGTAATGCTTTTTGCAATATTTTGATGATAGAACTTTAATGCTATCTCTACTGTAGCGTAACGCATGGCTTTCAATAAAATTAAAAAAAAGCTTTTAAATTTTGGAAAATTTCAAATCAAATTTCTTCTCTCTTGGGCATCGCATACTCGTGTTGTTGTTGTTGTTGTTTTGCAATTCTTGGGCTTAGCTTTCACATTAATTTACGAGCAGTTGTATGCATGATTTTGATCGTTAATCGAATCTGTAACGAATAAACAAAACGTAAATTATTATGAAAAAGTAAATAAATTTTCATTTTACTGTGTGCTCTGATTATTCATGTGGCCCATAAAGTATCATTATATTATTCAAAGAATCGCGTTTAAATTATGCATACAAGAGTAAGCATGTATTTCCTTATACATACCAGGTGAGCTGAAAAGTTCCTAGGTTAACATAGAAACTCTTTTTTTTTTTTGTGATATAATTTGATTTTATTATTCAATATAGTTACCTTCGGGGGTGATAGAACGATTATAGTGGTTATACAATTTTTCGATACCATTTTTGTAGTACGATTTGTCTTTAGCCTCAAAATAGGCTTGCAGTCCATTCCGCTGACTCTCGTTTGGACAACGGTGTGAAATGATGGAGCCATGTTTCATCAATTGTCACATATCGACGCAAACATTCGGATTTATTATGATTGGGCAGCTCCAAACACTTAGCTTAGAATCATCAACTCGTTGCTGTTTTTGATGGATTGTGAGCTCGCACGGCACTCACTTTGAACAGAGCTTTCGCATATCCAAATATTCATTCACGAAATGTCCAACACATTCCTTTGATATCTTTAGAGTCTCAGCTATCTCAATCAACTTCACTTTACGGTTATCCGAAATTATTTTATGGACTTTTTTGATGTTTTCGTCGGTAACAGCCTCTTTGGGACGTCCACTGCGTGCATCGTCTCGGTGCTCATTTCGCCTCGTTTAAATTATAGTAAACCACTTCTCTACGGTTGATTTTCGTTGTGCAAGACCCGAATAATGTTTATCAAGCCAAGCCTTGGCTTCAATAGTATTTTTTTTCGCCAAAAAGCAATTCTTTATTAACACACGAAATTACTTTTTATCCATTTTTTCAAACTAACAAAAGTTGTTTCACTAAAAATGCTGTAACTCACATGCCAATAGTGCAACAGCTGTCAAATTTGTACACGTGTCTTTTGAAGGTTAGAGCTAACTAAAAATCATATGGTTTTAATACTAGTAGCGCCTTCTGTGTCAACCTACGAACTTTTCAGCCCACCTCTTATATATATATATGTACACGTATACGTACATAGGAAAACGTGCTTAAAATGGCATGAACTTCATTTACTTTCTTTCCTTTTTGTTCATTTTTTCTTTTACCAAAAGTCAAATAAACGGAAACATAGGGTTTCTTTTTGCAGAATCAATGGCAAACATTAAGAAAATGGATGGGGAAAGAATAAATAAGTACGAGCAAGAAATAGGTTCAAAGTAACTATTACAGCAAAAAACGAAAGGATACGAAAATACAAACCGTACAAACGTTGAAGTTTTAACAACAAGTTTTTCAAATCGAGGCCATCACTGTTCTTAGTAATCATGGAAGGTCTTATTGGTTTATTTGTTAAGCAATGAAATTTATGGGTTTTATTGCCGAATAGTAAACAATTGTTAAGGAACAACAAGTTGAATTTTTTTTTTTTGCATATACAAAATAGTGATTTTTATAGGCGTTTGCATGGTCTGAAATGAACCAAATGATTTTTGTCAAAAGTAATGAAAATGTGTCATTAATTTAATGTTTGATGTTGGAAAGAGAGATAAATTAAAGTTTTTATTTTTTTTATTTATTTAAAATTTAATTTAAAATATTTAATTCTCTCTAGTCGTAGAATGTAAAAATGTATCTAATACGCGGGTAAACAGTTTATTTAGAATATTAATGCGATCATTTAGCAAGATATTCATGGACAAAGGGAGCCGGAAATAAATATTCTTCTAGTGGTAGATCAAGCAGACTTTCAAGCGATCGCTACACTTCACATTTAGACATTTGGCAGTATATACGATACAATAGACTACAATGGTTGACGACTGTATAAACTGAAAGCCTCTGTTTATATCGCTTACGATAAGAAATAGCGAATTTCGGTATAATGGTTGATGGTCTTACAAAGTGAAAGCCTCTGTTTATATCGCTTACGATAAGAAATAGCGAATTTCGCGATATCGTTAAAGAAAAGCTCGACAAACCTTGCAGGGAGTCAAGTCTGTTCCGTTTTTGTTCTTGTTCTTTAACCAGCCAGTGACGAGATGTTCGCTATACGCATGAGCATTATTCCGGAAGAATTGTAGGTAGGAAAAGTGGAAACATGCAGAAGGCTTTGTGTACGCTCAACCTGAAAGTTGATATATCTGAGCCTGCGGGGAAGACCGCTGGTCGGGAGATGTCCGCTATTCACGCGGGAGTTAGTTCGGAAGGTAAGGAAAGCGGAAACGTAGAGTACTATCCGTGGGCGTTCAACCTGAAATTAAAAGTATTTGAGACTGCCCAGGGGAGCACTATTGGTAGATTGTTTTAAAGGTGCGAAATGTGGTTGACGAACGAACAAACGCGGTAGCGCTTTGTGCAATATGCGAGCATCGCCACGGCGAGTGGGTGAAAACGCTGAGCAAGCAGAGTGTTCTAATTAAGAGACTTGATTGATGTACAGGTCGCTTGTATATCTGCAGAGGAGTTGTTCTACGGATACCATACACAAGTTCAACACAACACACATTACGTCGATTCTCAAAAGCATCCAAAGTTTTGGACACATTCAGATTGCCAATGTGCATCGAGTGCCTTCGATATAAAGAACCCGGCCAACGGATGCAAATTGTTAACTAATTTTGGCCAAGTACAGGCGATTTTCAATTCGCTTGAAAAAGCCTAGACCCTTGATAGCATTTTCCGATACTTCGAATACTTGTTATGCCCAACGGATACAGTTTTGTATTTTCATGCCAAGACTATCAACAGCTACCGATTATTCTACATTAACAGTTCTGATGGAGGGGGTTTCTTCATAAATTTTCTTGTGCATTGAAAGACAGCATTAAGCGTTAAAATTTACTCGATTATCCCGATGCTACATTTTTATGAGGTTTCTATTAAGAGAGTCTCTCATCAGACAACGTATAGTGTATACGTCGGCGCTGCATAGTCTTCTGGTGAAGAAGAACGTGCATCAGATAGTCCTTCAAATTGTACAGTAAAATATTGGTTAGATGAATTTAAAAGTGATCGTACAACCACAAGTGATTAATAGTTTTCACGGCTTCCAATTGAGCTTACAATATTAGAAACGATTTCAAGAATTCCAGGTTAGATATTAAGCGAATTAAAATGCATGAGTTAGTTTTGATTGCAAATATCCCATATGGGTTTCTGCTGGGTGTCTCAACAAGAGCGCACCATTTCATTTAAAAATAAAAACACGTATTTTTTGTGATATATTTACTGGTGAATATGGAGATCTTTCGTCAAAATTCGTTGCGTAGTGCTTCGTGGAATCTAAAGTTGTTGAGAATGAAGCAGAATTGAGGTTTTCGAGTTTTCGGCGACATCCTCGTTTACAGCAGCAATGTTTTGAAGAGACCAATCGTTACGTCTACGCAAAAGGAGACTTACTGTCTATAATCGGCCCAGTTTCTTGAATTTTTTTGATCATTTTTTGAAGTGTTGATATATTAGTTGCACTTTCTCGACCGAAAATTCCATGGAGTTTGCAGGCGGTCTCAGCGTAACTTTTCCCATTTTTGTAATGGGTTTTCAAAATTATAATGCGTTCCCCTTTTTCTTTATATAGCATTCCAATTTTAATAATCGGAACAATCATAAGCGGTCAAATTTCAGAGTTGCCACTTGTACGAAAAAAAAACATCAAGTTTAAATAGTGCACTCTTATTAAAACGCGCTTTACTTTTGAGTGTAAAAAAGCTCTGTGCCAGAAGGATATCGTGAAGACTAAAATTCGTACGACAAGTTCAATCAACTTATTTGAATGTCTTTAGTGTCTCTGAGTATAGACTTGCACATGGCGATCACGTGAACAATCGAAAATATGAATTTTGGTTAGAAGAGAATTTTCGATCAATGTTTCAATAACTTTTAAATAAACTTATCAAAGATGCCCTAAATACTGGTCCCTAAAAAGTTATGTTGAAGATATTGTAAGATATTCGACCGAAAGCCACGGAATTTTTTGGGATTACGCTACGGGCTATAAAGTATAGAATACGGGTGTGATCTGAAAAATATTATAGCGAAGAGTTGTCGTAATTAATTTGCTTTTCTTCATCAATCTTAATATTGAAATGCGCTTTTGGATGTTTCACATGACATAAAATTTTTTTGTTTTTCTGGTGTTCCCAATAATTCCAATACTCTTAGAATTTGACATGAGTCCTTATGTAATATTTCTTGTAATTGTGTTCCTCTTTAAATATTTTTGAGTAAGAGCTCTTTCAACGCAAAAGTATTGTTCCTTTAGCACTCTATGAGTTTCAACATAAAATCATAATTTGAGTCATAAAAATCATTCAGAATGTTGTATACGAATATTAAAATGATCTTTAATCTCTGAGTCCATTATTCTGCACTTGGACCTTAGCATTCATTTTCAAACTTCAAACTACGATATACAGAGAATTTTATAATTATGTGTTAACTTTACAAAAAGTATTAAAAAGTATTAATTCACAGTATACTCACACTGTGTTACTCTAATGAATTAAGATCACTTTAATTCTCTTTCTTATTTATTTATTTTCTGGTCAATTTTTAATGTCTTCCCTTTTTTCATCAGGACTTTGCAGATTATATTTTATTGATCAAAACGTGCATTATTGAGTTGTGTGGAGATGTCTTAGCTTTTTGTTAAATTCTTCACATTTTATTTTAATACGTAAGCTCGTGTAGGGCTTTTGATAGTTACCCTTGCCCAACTGCATTCATTTTCATTTGTTTTTATTACGATTATGAGTTTGTAAATATTTGTACATAAGACTATTTTAATTAATTAATTAATTACTGTAACAAACTGTTTTCCGGGCAATACGATGAAGACAACAATTGTTTCTAATAAAGTATAGCGTAAATGATATCACACTAAACAAAACAAATACGGGACATGAATGAAGTTAACTGATAGTATACAACTATGTTGCGACCGTTATTATTACTCTCTTGTCGGCACAAATTCCTTCTCTACACTTATAGGCTTCGACTGTGAGTGAATAAAAACATTTATTCTTCTTATTTTCAGTTTATCCGGCAATGTTTGACTGTAAATAAGTGTATGTGTACAATCAACCCATAGGGTCTGAGCGAGCGAGCAAGAGTATCTAAGTACACTTACTAATTACATTCGATGAGCATTGTCGCACATTCATTTACTTAAACTCTGACAACGTTAATGCTGATTTATATATTTGATGTTCGGCTACAATCGCTACTTTTACATTTCCAAGAAGAAGAAAAAAAGTCGTTTGATTGTAACCATGAGATGTGCGTTCATAAGAACAAATAATAGCAAACAATGCTATTAAGGCGGTCTTTTAACTTAATGAAGGGAACTTTTAAAGCAAACGAAAGCTTCCAACAACGGTACAGTGTAAAAGGCATTTCAGTCTAAACGTAATAATTTCCTTTAAATAAAATTTTATTTTACAAATACTAATTAAAATAAATTTTGAAAAGTACAGAGTTCTCTCAAACAAAGAGGAGATGACTATTTCCATTTCTCTTTTTTTTTTTTGAGGTTAAGTTGAAAATGTATGCCTATGGGAAGTTTCATTAATGTTTCAATAACGCTAACAAGTTATTTAACAATTTTCTTATATACATTATCTAGCCTCTTTAATTCCGAACCATACATTGAAAAAGATTCGAGTTATAAGGCGTCTGTAACAGCCATGTGGAAACAGAAAGAAGATTGCTTCTGCTGCGCTACAGGTTGTACATGGTCGAAAAGCACATTTAAAATTTGAAAATTTGAATTTGAAACGATATACTAGCAAGACCTTCTTATTCTAATTAATTTTTTATTATTTTTTCCATTAGTCTACAATCGAATCTTTCAAGTTCAAATATTTCTATTTACTTTCATGTTGCCTTTGCTATATCTACCAAAGACAAGAAACCTTCGCTTGACACTCTGTGTTAAGAAATGGCAGAGAAAACGGTAAGAACATTTTTAATTTTACATTCGAAAACATAATTCATACCAAAAATTATATCTCAAACTTTTAATGGCTTAACAAAACCACTGACTGATATCCTTTGAATTTTTCTCGGTATTATACTCATTGAATGGTAGTTTCGATTAATCTAAATTAAACTATTTTTGTTTGGAAATACTTTTAAGCGAACATAGACCCTTTCTAAGCGTATTCGTAAGTATATCAGTGATAAAGCAGGAAATGCATAGGTAAGACATTGAGCTATAACGTCTCAGCAGAGATTTATTTGCAACAGTTAAGCTTTTCGGATCGGATGTGAAAAGGTTCGCAATTTCAAATGGAAGATTAGCGAGTTTTTTTCCACATATTGTAGAAGATTTCAAGTATGTGGGAGAGGTGTCGTGTTCCACCAGGACAACGCTAGGCCACACACATCTAAAGTGACTCGCCAGAAACTTCGGGAGCTTGGTTGGG
>KK351338.1:109624-129778 GCA_000671755.1 Glossina brevipalpis | reverse complement strand
AAGCATGTTAAATAAAGTCCTGAAATTCATATAAAAATAATGGATTTCTTTTTCCCCAAACTAATATATTACCTTTCCCCAACCTAATAGAATTGATTTTCTGAAAAATTTACAGTGAAGCTGTAACTGTTTAGTATTTAGTGATCACGATGTTGTCGAGTGGTAACTAAAAGAAATGTTTGACTTTCAGTGGCTTAATATAATAATTTGTGTGAAAGAAAAGAATTATAGAAAAGTGAATTTTGACGAGAAGCGTTTTGAAAAAGTTGCTGCGTATATGCAATTCTCGAAATATTTACGTTCTTTTCGAAGTTTGCTTTTATTACTCAAAATATACATATATATATAAGTCTTCATTACTTATTTTCTAACTAATTAGTTTTCAACTACGAAAGTCCTTTTCACATTTAATGTATGCCTAAAAACCTTACTAAATTTTCTTGTCTACAAGTTAATGCTCTTTAAAAAGCAGAAATTGTATGTGCCACTGTCTACACAGTAAAGTTCACTTCTTTCTTTTCAACTAAGTTTACTAAATTGTGTTAATGTTGTTTTCACCTTTCGCTCGTTTCGCTTTTCTTATTAAATAATTTGTTTCTTCCTATAAGTATGCAAACATTTTTTTTTATTACTGCTCTCCTACGCATATATTAAGATTCTTTTATAGTTTCCTCCGATTAGTTTCTTCACTTTATTAACACGTTTGTAAATTATGGAAATAGCGATAAGATATACAATTTGACGATAAAATTACGATAACAATATTCATTTATTTCTTTATCCGGATTCCCCAGATCTCAAGAAATCGAATTTGAAAATTTTAAAAATTTGCTTAGAATTTTAGAAATATTTTGAACCTATTTTAATATGTATGAAAATGTATTGAAAAATGATTAGATTTCTTGTGTATGTTTTGATCAGAGGAAGTGGAAGACGACTACCAACTTTTTACTATTTTCTTGTGATAGACAGGGTTCGGGATTTTTAAATCATATTTCGATTAGCTGGAGTCAGTCGTAACCATAAAATATCATCCAAATTGTTATTACCAAAAAAAAAAAAAAAAAAAATCTCGAACTTGAAACACTGCAGTTCGGGGGAACAAAGCGTGACAAGCACGATAAAAGCTTATAAGTAAGCCCACTATGCTGTACTTATATATATTAACATCTTAAATTTTTATGCTAAATAAGCAAATCAAAAGCGGATCTAATTGAAAACTCGCTGCGACAATAGTTCCAATTAAGTAAAAAAAACATTAAAGTTGGGTATCAAAGATTCACCTAAAGACAAACATCGCTTCGCTTTCTACTTCCTACTGGGCTTTATTTGCTTTAATATTGTTATTTTTAGTGCCTTTTGTGTTGTTCTTATTGTTCTTGTTATTTTCATTGTTGTTGAGTTAGTCTAATAGCAATTACGCGTGGGGAACAGCAATAAACTACCCCATCAACGTAACGGAAGCGGAAGTGAACAACAAAACTTGTTCAACTAAAAGGCGAAACAATGTCGTAAGCCAGAGAACTCATTTAAATGGTATGTATGTATGTATGTATACCATGTAACAACAACTAACGAAAGTGATAAAAATTTCGCTTTACAGTCAATCGGATCGTTAAGACGAAGTGATTTGTTTTTACAGTATTTCTGCCTTTTCAGAGTATTCGTACAAAATCACGAAATGTTAGTGTACACGTATCAAGATTTTATTCTATTTTTATTACCTCTTAACTATTTTATGTTAGGGTTTGATTTGTGTAGGAAGATATAAAATCTATTTAAATTAAATTTACTTTTGTATTTAAATACAATAATATTTTTTCCAGCATTCAGAAGCTCTTTGGTTTTTATTATACATTACGCCACTTATCATCGTACAGGGTGTATTAAGCTTGTGCGCATATATGTAACACCCAGGAAGGTTTAAAATAGACTCACCGTTCATTACAACGATGAATTTTGAATTACTTTTTGAAGCGATTTTAGCATGTCTGTCTGTCCGTCTCTCTACATGTGTGCCTGATGCCTGTCGGTGTATTCTTGTGTTCAACCTACAGTTCGCAAATTTGTTTTGACATATTTACACAATTTCGTATTTCGTGTATTGATCGAAGAACGAGTCTATTCAAAATGAATTTGACTGGACCATCTTGATGACTATTCCCCTTGCAACACCGTATTTGGAAAGAATCTTTATATAAAAAAAGCTGCAATTTCCAATAGTTTTCGAGAAAAGTGAATAGAAACTAGTATATTGATATACAAAATGAATTTGAAAAGTTTGGATCTGCTGGGCAATGTTTTGAACCCCAACTCCCTCATAATCAATCCTATGAAAAGTAGGTCTTTCCATAGTAAAAATATTTCATTTGTAATATTCTCTGAGGCAAATTAGTCTCTAATACTAATTTGATATAAAAATTAATTGTTCTTGAGTCGAACCACGTGGGTCTAATTGTTTAGATTACGCCTGAGTTGTCAGATGGGTAATTTAGGTGTTTTCCCAATCCAATATAAGATCCCACAATACACCATCATACTCGCCTAAGGTCCGTACCCAGAGCTTGTGCCAGAGGAAATTCTCCAAGCAATGTGTCGGGGGATTTGCCAACAACATACACTTTCACTTTTGGACAATCCGCCTCCGTGGGTTTAGGTTCGCCTTTCGGTTTCCGATATACCCCGTAAACTATCTTTGAAACCATCTTATCTCAAGGACTTCGACTAGTTGGGAAGATACTCCCCACAGCCTAATTCTCACTTTTCTCTCCACACGTCAAAAAATTTGAAAGACTCGTGAAGTGTATGTGTGTGTAAGCAGGTTAGTCTTGAGATTTTAAATAGATTTAATTTAATATCATTCCGATAACCTATAGCTTTAAAATGATATTGAAATGATATTCAGCTGCTGAATTTAAGTCCTTTGAAATTCTACATTAAGTTCCCGAAAATGCTCGGAGATGAGTATCAAAGATTCGTTCAAAACGTACACAGTTTTCCTATTTGTGCATATTAAAAAAAAAGTTTCAAATGTTAACCACACCGTGCTCGTTTTAATTGTAATACAATCACGCAATGGCAATAAATGAAAAAAAAAAATATGAATTTTCATAAATTTCTTATTTTATTAAATTCATTTTATGTGCTTGAATTTTAACTCAAGCATATATGCATACGTTAGCCTAGAAAGCTCGGAGCAGTGAAGTGAAACACATGCTATCAAAAAAAAAAAAAAAAAAAAAAAAAAAAAAAAAAATAAATAAATACGATGAAACTGTATATATAACGAAAATAAAAAAAAATTATATTTTTTTTTTTTGAAATTTAAAATGGTTACCAACATTTAAAAAAAAAATTAATTAAAAAACTTATTTAAATGTATTCTGCAGAAATATTTTACAGTGGGTTACAGGTGTTTAATGCTTGCTTGGCGCAATGAAAGTGAGTTAAGTACCAACGCCATCCATATTCATGCATATAAAACGAAACAATGTTGCTCAAGTCGAAAACACCTGAGCATATATTACATATGCACACAGTAGTAGTAGTACTTAAAAAGTGATTTTCAGCAGGCAAAAGCAGCAAATATTCTTCAATTTAACACCCCTTGCATCGTTCGCTATTTATAAGATATTTATTGTTTCAAAATAATGAACAGTATGTATATCGATAGACTTCATTGATAGCGAAAAAGGTGATGGAATGGTAAACGGGTATTTAAATAACAAACACTTTTCTCTATGGGTGCTGTTGTGTTGAGTTATTTTACTTTACACCTGCAGCATTACGTTATAAAAGAAAGAAAATTTTCATTTATTAACACCAGACTCAAATACATTGTAAGGAATGGAATTTTCTTTTTCGGAACAATTCTTTTCCGCCTGATATATTTTGTCTTGGGTTTTGCTCGTCACTATTGTGTCCAGGGTTAATTAATCTTCCGACACAACAAAATATTTATTCACATATCGATTTTTGATTTTAATTAAATCTTTCTTAACCGTAATTTGTTAAGACTAAAATTTATTACAATTCGTATTACTAAACGTTAGTGTCAGCATGTTTTGATATCCACATGTGCCTAACATTTATTTGGCTCCTCGGCCCGTCCCACTTAAGAATGATTTCCGATAAGAAAAAGCGTCTTAAGTCTACAACACTCTCGTGTCGAAAAGGAAGAAGAAGTCGCCTTCCTCCACTTCCACTTTATCTTAACCCGACGGACTAGTGTCGCCAATAATTTGTATTTTTATTCAAAGTCAGCTGATCTTATTTCGAATAAGAATCGAAGAATAAGATTCGAAGTCAGCTGAGGTAATTTCATATAAGATTCGAAGTCAGCTGAGATGATTTCGAATAAGATTCGAAGTCAGCTCAACTAATTTCGAATGTGATTCGATGTCAGCTGACCTGATTTTGAATAAGAATTTCCCCACATCTTGACTTATTCATAATTACTAGATTACATCGTCTTAACGCAATAAATTTACATATGTACCTTAGCTTTAATAATAGAAAAATAAAAGGTAGGACCGTGTAGGCCCAAAACAAGTATTCGACTTTGTTTCTCACAATACTGATAAAGACATTTTTTAATAAAATTTAAAAAAAATTAAATAAAACTTTTAAAACATTGATTGTTCAAAAGTCCAAGCAACAGAATTTCAATAATTTCCATTATTTTCATATTTTTCCTTTGAATTGTTAAGAATACCTTTAAAATAATATTTTAATATGCAGTACGCATTTCCGATAAGTTAATTTAACCCTCATTTATTAACAACTGAATGCATTTTTTAATCGATAATTGATGAAAATTAAACCTATTCATTCAAATACTCGCCAGTCATATAAGAGTCAATTTTTTTTTATATACTTTTGGTATTTTACTAGCTACAGACATTTAGATTAAGGGGGCAGCACCCCTGTAATAACTTAACAAACTATATTTTAGACTTTTTTTTTTTTAAATGGAAGGAAATATAATAAAATAATAATGTTTCAAGAGGTTATTAAGCGTACGTTTAAAAAAAAAATTGCTTTGTAAAGTAAATTAAAAGCTAGTAATACTACAACCAATCCCCTAGAGAGATCTTTAGTTCAAGAGCATCTGCAGCATACTGTATAAATTAATTTTGATTTAAAAAACAAAGAAAAATCTTTTAATCGACCTGTATCCATAACTAGTTAAGGTCTTACAATGCTTTAGAAATTTTGAAATGTATTTTTGTGTTTTAGAAATTTATAGAAATATTTTGGAAATTTTTTTGAAATATATTTTCTTTTTGTTTTTTAGAAATTTGAACATATATTTTAGAAATATTTTGAAAATATTTTAGAAATTTTCAAATATATTTTTGTTCAATTTTTGCTTAACAAAAAAGTTACTCTTTTATTATTAAAAATTATTTCAATTTATTTGTCGAAAATCGCCTGCGAATTTTACTAGGGAATGTTATCGTAAAGATACCGTGAAAAATTTGTTTTAAAAAAATTTTAATTTTTGCAAATATGCTGCCTGAGAACGGTGTTTCTAAATAAACGCTTCTAAAGTTTGAAATATATTATAGACCTCTTCCTTTACGACAATAAATTTTATATAATTTTTTTTTCTATTAGCCTGCAATACCAGGGCCATAAAAAAGTCTTCCCAGAAAAAAGATTTTCCGAATTCAAAGCATCTACTAAGCCGATAGAAAAGATAGCTACTGAAAAAATAGCGCAGGACAATGGCAAGCAAAATGGTTCATAAAATCTTTAGCCCAATTTCTAACTAATTCCAAAAACCTCATTCTAAACCTTCATATTCTTGATAGAAGCATTGGTAACTTTTGACTTGCCGTACAACCCCATGTCTGGTCAATGCTCATCTCAATGAAGTTATAGTGACGTAGAATTGTTTTGAAAAGGCTTTTAAATATACATAAATGTTTTTTAAAGATAGAATGTATTAGGGAATTTAGAAATCAACAGTTAAGATATTCGGTCATAACTGCCCGGCAGAGCTGCATTTAACATTGGCAGTCTTCTGCCGGCATGCAGAGGAAAAGAGAAAAATTTCAAGGAAAAAATATTTTTCAAATTATTTGGTACTCGAAAGGGTTCAAAGCAACCCATAAGAAATCAAACTATTCGAGACATAGCGCAGTACAATTGAGAGCAAAAAGATTTATAAAATATGTCAGTACAATACACGAGCTATTGGAACCACGAAGAAGCGAGCTACAATTGGTCGTGGACGTCTACACGAGCTACCGATTCTTGCAGATTTTGTAAAGGGGCAATGGAAACGTCCTATATACATCAGTGCCAGACACCGGATGTTCAGCGAGCATTTTATAACGCCAAACACAGTATGGTCTCCGAACCAAAGAGAGTGGCGGGATTCATAAAAATCCTAAAATTGAAAGATTAGTAGGGCGAAGGGCGAATACAATTGATGTTTCAGCTCACAATAATAATAATAATAATAAGTCGCTTAAAAAAAAATTTTTTTTGTCAAGTATATGGTAGTGTTACCACTTAAGTGATTTATTTTAAATTCAAATTTGCATCGACAACACAGAGCCCTTTAAATTCAATATGTTTCGTAAGAATCGTTTTAGCGTTATTGTTTTTTTTTTAATATTTTTTAAAACTTTTTTTTTCAAATAATTCCTTCGAATATTATGATTTTGCTGCGTTTAGTTTAATTTCAAAAAGTTCGTCCAAAATTGTTTCCTTTTAGGCACTTGTAGTGGTTTTTCCCCCTTAAGTATCATTGTTGCACTAGTCGCGTTGTTTAGAATAACAACATAAATGAAAAATTTTCTTTGTTTGATCATGTGCAAGTATTCAGGTACAACGCACTTGAAATTTGCTTCTTCTTTTTATACCAACAATCCAACCATTGCAATGCAGGCATTCTCTTCAACACTAACAACCGTTTTATATAACTACACTAAGCTACTAACTACACTAAGCTACTGACTACACCACGCGATACTGCCCCCCTAATAACAACTATTACAAAGTTAAGGTAAAACTTTTGGTTAATACCTCATTATTCGTGAAAGCTTTAAGTTTAAGTTAAATTGTAACATTTTTTTTTTGCAAAATTATATTTAAGATAAATTTCCCAAACAGTCTTATAATCTCTTTTGAAAGATTTTTAGCGAAAAAACCAGCTTTTGTTTTTTTTCTGTTTATTGTAAACTACAATATAATAATTTATGCATAATCCTTATATCTACATCAAGCAAGCCCTAACCGCTTTAGTTGATAAAGGATGGAGAAGTAAAAGGGGATAAGCTTTTCTATGAATTGCTTATTAAGCATAACAGATGATGTACATAACGGACTACTCAATAAGTTCGTAGCATGACATATAAATGTCGTCACTATTGATGAATCCATATGATTTTTAGACGGTACCAACTTTTAAACTAAATGTCTCCGAAATGTTTCGTGACATTTCGACTATTAGTTTAAAATTTACAGCTGTTTCAGTGACGGTATTTTTCCAATTTTCAAAGTAATGGAAAAATCTAGACTTGGTGTGTTGATAATGGGTTTGATAAAGAATTGCCTTTTAGCGGGGAAAAATACCAACCGAACAAGGAATTTAGCTTGAAAACTATTATGGCAACTCTTTTTCGTTCGAGACGATGACTTGTCGGTGGTTTGCTGACTTTAGACAAGATCCTACGGACACGAATGATGCTGATCTCTTCAATTCGCCAGTTGTTCCAGGAAGCATAGGAAAAGCTCATAAAATCGTTTTGGAAGATCGAAAAGCGAAGTTGGGTGAGATAACTTTAACGATATTAGACTTAAGATACTTAACGTTCTGCATTAACGTTTGTCTATGGGACGGCTCTCTTTGCAGTGGGTACCCTGTTGGGTCAAACTCAACAACGTGTTGATGATTCAGAGAGCTGTTTGGAGTCTGTTTAGGCGAAATAAAAAGGATTTTTCATATAATTCGTAACAAAAGTCGGCCGAACAGTTTATGGCGCCCATATTTTGGAACGATCGATTGTATTATACTGTCTTTTACACCCACCACCGAAGGTGAAGGGTATATTTCGTTTTGTCATTTCCAAAAGGGAACTTCGGAGACACCAAACAGTATATATATTCTAGATCAGCATCAAATTTAGAATCGATTTAAGCATTTCCGTCTGTCCGTCTGTGTAGCGTCTTTGGTAAACATTTTACTGATCGCAGAAATGAACGTATCGTTTTCAAATTGGAAACATTGGAAGTTCTTGCCCGCAGGTTGGTATTGAAAATGATCCAAATCGGTCCAAGGACGCGCCTACAATACGACTATAAACTAAGAACACATCTGCTTTTGGAACCAAAAAAAAATGTTGTATTTTTACTCATTACTTGTAAATCATAGCAGATAGAATTAGTAAAATTTTGAAAAATGTTGCGCTAGCCATCCCGTATTCTCTGTGCAAAAATTGAGAGGATTGACCCGCCCACTAGATAGAATATTGAAATTTAATTCTTTTTGTGAAAATGTTTGTAACATTAAGAAAAATGCACATAGAATGTATATATTTTTTCTCAGTATGGAATTCAGAATCCACTTAAACATATCCGTCGGTACATCCGTCTATCTGTCTGTCTGCTTAACTATCTAAAGTCTGTGGTAACCATTCTCCTGACCGTAAAAATGAAGAAATCGCCTTCAAATTTGGTAAATTGGAAGTTTTTCATTGCCACGCCCATCTATGATAATTTAGTTTGTCACCCTTTTTTAAGGTAAGGGTGGTTAGTATAAAGGATTCAGTACTGCCGAATATAATTTTGTTACTTGTTTCTTTTGAAAAGACGGACAAAGGGTCAATAGTATATAGCTCTATAAGGCAGGATGTAACAGATCAGGTGTGATATCTTAGAAACAGCTCGCATACATCGTATTATAATTATTGTAGATGCAAAGATTGAAGTGTCATGAAAACTTCTAACAGCTGTTATCCTTGTGTCTAGGCTTTTACAGTTAAGAACATTGAATTTCGATTTTTTATAGCCAAATCAAGGCTTTTATTTTTATCATTAGATTTTCTATACCCCATTAACTTGTTATCCTTGTGTGCATGTTTTTTACTTTAACGAACAATGAACTTATTAAATTTTCTATACCCTTCACCAAAGTATGCAGGAATATTCCATTTCTCGAAACATTTGAAGCAGGAAGCTTCAAAAGGTTCTACGTAGTTTTTATCAGCCTTAAATTCTAAATCGATTTAGACGTGATAAGTATGTTATTGATAGCAAAAATGAAGATATCAGCTATAACTTTAGCGAATATATTGCACGTTGTTACACATAGATAGGTAAGGAAGATGGACCAAATTCGGTCAAAGGTCATATCTGCTGTATAACATAAAATGAGAATATTTCTCCTGCTTTATGTTTTTTGTTCGCTACTTATAACATAGAAGAGATGATGAGGTCTTTTCAACGTCAAAAAATAATCCGAAATTCTCCCAATTTGCAATAAAAATAAAAATCAATGCAAGAAAATTCAAATTCTACTTATTAATCCAAGACTTATATTCACTATAAGTTGTCTTTTCTCTTCCCAAGTACTTATGTGTTCATGTAGACAACTTGACTTACATAATTTATTTATTTATTTCTTTATTTATTTTTTTAACAAACATATAATCTTGAATCCATTTTTTATGGGCACTGAGTGAAACAATTTTAAAATAAAATAAATTCAATAAATGCAGGCTCCTTAAGTTTTCTTTTTTTTTTTTTGAATAATCAATGCATTGACCGGAAATTTTCGAATGTAAACACAAAAATTTTTACATTTTTATTTAATGTCATATATATCGGTGTAAATGACTATCAATTTAATTAAAGCAAATAACGTATGCAGTCATCGAAATTGTTCTGGTACACGTTTTCAAACAGTCTTACACAGATTGCATTCCCCCTCTACTAAGTGAATTCATACATAAAATTGATGCAATTTCACAGTATCATCTTTCGGTCGGTCGACAGCATCTTAAAATGGCAACGTTTTCCTCCCTGGCAGTAAGAACACATATGTTGCGCATTCATTGTATGTACGTAAGCTCAGATAATAAAAAAAAATACGATCTACTTCGGCATGTAAGGTTCGCAATGCATTCACTACTTACAAATTCTGTGTACTTTAGTCGCAAAAGGCAAATGAATTTTAAACAGCAACATTTACACACATACATGAGTGAAGTGATGTGTCTTCGTTTTAACTAAATACGAGGATGTTTGCATCATTCTGCTGCAACCATCAAAACGTGTAAAGTTTTGTATTCCAGAATATTCGAGAATTTTAGCTTATATATGTTCTTAACCAAGGTAAACGGAGAGTCAGTCCATTTAGCTCTATTGGTTTGTGAACCATACCTATCCATCGATTGAAATCACGATTTCAATTTACAGAGTTGCTTACAATGTATTGAGCAGGGTTAAGTCAGGTAATTTGTTCTAAATCTCAACTTGCAAAAACGACAACGGACTTGCTTTCTATGTTTTTGATAGTCATGCTATATGTGTGAGTGTGTGTGACTTCGCGATTGTCTACAACTGTTATACCACATTTCGTGCACATGGTGCGTATGTGCTTAAACCTGAGATCTATTGACTAGGAATAGATTTATTATTCATTGGCACATATGTGTGCCAGTTTTCATCTTTTCCTCGTGCATCGATACTGATGCATTGGTATTGAAATATGCGAAGCTTGCAATCTTATTTCTTGCGGCACTGCATAACAAATTCAAAGGCATATACGCTTATGTGTTGTAATATAATTATACTGCAGATATTCGGATATTTATTTTACGTTAAAGTCGACATGAGGTCATCATTTGTTCAATTTTCGGGACTTCGCACGATCTTATGCATACAGGACTAACATTGTGCATGTAATCGAAAGATATCAAGATAAAGGCAAGGCAGTCACTGATACTCGAATATTTCTAAAAATTACGTTAAAGTCGACATGAGGTCATCATTTGTTCAATTTTCAGGATACTACGCGATCACATGCATGCAGGACTGATATTGTGCATGTAATCGAAAGATTACATATCGAGATCGACGTAAAGTACTCAGCCGTCCGTCGCAATATTGGAGTATTTTTTACCATTCACACATGGTCTTATACATTTAACTAAGAATTCGAAAACTTTCACATAAAACTTTGTTTAAAACGCTATACGTTCTAAAGATCAAATGCACGACAAATTCCTGAAAATCTGCAACAGAAATGTTTGGATCTATTGTGCTTTTATGTTCAGCAGCATAATAAGAATAGAAGAGCATATCCTGTGCACAAATCTTCATAAAGGGTTCAATGAAACACACTGAAGAAATTTATCTCATTTCGGTCGCTTTACCTTGACACACATGAACGTTTTCCTAAGCATTGAATAGGTTAGAAGATGAAGTCGTGCTTACACTTGTAAATAACTTGAAGGCAAAATTTTTTTCAGTCTATATCCTGAAGAAACAAAATTTTTATTCTGTCATTATTTTCTCAAATGTTTATCGTTACGAGATAGTGATCAGATCAGTTCGACTGAACGTCTATCTGTGTGCTAGTTTTCTTATCGGTACAATTTCGTAGAGCTATTTCTAGTGACATTCCAAAATACACTTCGGAGACTATATAAGTTTGATTATGCTGATGTTGGTCATGCCTGATTTCGCTCATCCGGTAGAAGTATGTATATGTATTATATATGTATACACCTATATTTTCTGATATTTGATCAACCTTTTAAAAGAATGTCCCTTATAAGAGACATGTGATGGTGAATGGAAGCAGGTACAAAAATATAAAGTTAATAAAGTTCTTCCAAATCTTGAAAGAACAGCAGCTTCCACGCAAATCAAGCATAATTAATCGATGATCTTTCTAAATCAAATGAAGTATACGACCGATCACATTTAAAGACTGTATGATCACTTTTTACAGAAACTATTCACCTCTTTAGCACCGTGGGGTTAAGCCTTCACGGCAGAACCCACTTTAAGTCATTAGTGACAACATTGCAGCGGAAAAAAAGAACGAAAAAATGTTGAGTTAAGATCTCTATCGTATCAGCACAATATCTATAATCTATATTATCGATAAAGTCTACTCTTTTTCCACACTGTTCTTAAATAAATTCTCTATTTTTGACTCGCTTTTTGTCCCTTATTTTGTTATTATCTACGGGGTATAAGTAGTACAACACGTATATATAATTACGAGAATATTTTCTTGCGTAAATATATGACAAAATTAAACTCTTTGCTAAGAGAGCATGGAACAAACTACAAAACCCATAGGGACTCAACCCAGCACTTAGAATTTTCTTTTTAGTTCATGTTATGAGAAATATTTTGTTGATTCATTTTTCTAATGGCATAGCGACCATTTAAAAGTGAGGAAAATACGTTTAAAACCTACGTCTTCTGCTTCGTCTTATGCGTTTGTAAACACATTTTCGAAATGAATAGCGAACAAAAAAATAAAAAAAAAATAAGGAAAAGTTGTTTCATTTAGGCGCACAGCTGCTAAACCGTCCGGTAATCTACACAAACGAAGAATAAGCGCGTAGACGTCTAATTAATTTCTTTTTTTTTAAATTATTTAAATTATTTAAATAAAGAGAAGTAATACAAAGAAAAGTTCGGAAAACACGAATAGAAAATAAGTGTTTAGCGTTCATTAGATTTCAAAATATAAGAGAACAAAATCTAAACAATAGTTTATAAAAGTTTCATTTTCGTTGAGACTTTTCTTTCGGACACTCCTTAGAAAAATATTATTCCCACTGTGGTCAGGATAACTCGTAATAGCTTCAGACGAAATCAGGTTAATAACTGAGCACATGTAGTGAAGGCTATAAAAATTTAAAAAAAATATAGAAATTTGAATTTTTGACAGAGTTGTATGCGAAGAAGTACATTTTTCAGTAAAATCTACATTATTTTTACTGTTGGAGGAATTCTGCGACCAATGAATGAAAGAATCTTCATTTAATCATTAGTCAAAGAGGAAATGTACAAAATTTTAAGATGATCAAGACCTTCGTTTCTAAGGAACTGAAAATACCGACTACAAAGGTAGAGCTTCCTTAAAAAAAAAAGTTATATCTGTGCCACTCCCAGCCACTCCTCAATCTCTCCCTTTCAAACTTCCATTCAGATAGACTTGAAGCTTTAGAGTAATATTCTAAAGGAATCGTGCTTTTAGATAAAGTATTTATATATAACACGTCAGTCA
Organism: Glossina brevipalpis; assembly: GCA_000671755.1. Taxonomy (NCBI): domain Eukaryota; kingdom Metazoa; phylum Arthropoda; class Insecta; order Diptera; family Glossinidae; genus Glossina; species Glossina brevipalpis. Next base: position 116,511 of record KK351338.1, on the reverse strand, counting down.
ATAAATTCATAGGATGATATATAAAAATCAGCAAAACTATCAAAGTGACCAAAAACACAAAAGCCGACTGGAACGTTTTTATCGGCCGTATTTTGGGATGTTACTGGTGCGGCATTTAACTACTTCGAAGCCAGCCATATAGCAGTATGTAACAGTACGTATGAACATATAACAGCGTATAACATCGAAACGCTGCAAAGTATCACAAATCCACTACATCAATGACAAAATAAGAAAAAAAAGGAATTAATAATCCTGCGAACTTATTGAGTGATGTCTTATACATAAAACTTGGCTAAATCTTTGTGAATATATTAAAATTAGTTTTTATTATAAACCGGTACGGTGAGCACAAAAGATCAGGTTTAAGTTGATCAGACAATTTTCGTATTAGACATCTGTACTCTTTTTTTTACACCCACCACCGAAGGTTAGGAGTGCATCTCATTTTGTCATTTGTTTTGAAACTTCCAGAAGGAAACTTTGGAAACTCTACAAAGTATATATATATTCTTGATCAGCATCAAATTTAGAATCGATTTAAGTATGTACGTCTGCCCGTTCGTCCGTCTAATGTCTGCGGTAAACATTCCTCTGGCCGATATCAGGTTCACGTTTGATAGAAATATTGGAAGTTCTTTCACATACGTTGCTACTGAAAATGGGACGAATCGATCATAGGCCCCGCCTACAGTATAGGCCGAAAGCACGTCTATGTTCTGTGCGTTGCTCTGGTTTTTTTTTTACGGTACTCTATAGCTGCCTGCGTTCCATAAAAATAGAAACAATTTGCCACGCCCACCTATTAAAATTTAGTGTTCCCCCTTTTCTAAAATAACGGTGGTGGATATAAAAGATTCGGCACAACCGAATATAATTTTCCTACTTGTTTTCTTTAAGTAATTTATATGGATATTATACAGCCTTTAAAGCAAGTGGTATAAGTTGATCTCGTAAAACGCAAAAAGTTTCAATTTCAATGCGTACTACTTTCCTGCCGAATAGGTCTGGTGTCTTCATCAAAATGTCAATCGCAAATGGTAATAAATCAATTTTCGATGAGTTATTAATAATATACCGTAGGACTTCAATTACTCGCCCATATGCACAAAGAAGTTCAAACAAGAAGTTTCGTTCGTGGGCTTTTCTCTCTTTCGTACAGAAACCTGTAGGGTTTTGTAAGAGCATTGACGAAACATAATCATTTGATATATAAAATCAATATCTCCTCAAAATGGGAAAATGTGTATTCAAGAATATGATTAAACGTACGCCTGTCTTAAATCAGGGAGAAAGCATCATCATCTTCTTTTGATCTGATGAAAAATTAAGTTCATTAGTAACATAATTATTTTGCATTTATTTCTTATTTATTTATTTAAAGTCAGAAAAAAGTCAACTCAAGGAAAATAATTATAGTGAGGGGAACTTTATTTTTATTCGTTTACTTAATTTTTTTTTCTTGTTTCCTTTTTTTTTTTTTTGTATAAAGCTTGAGCTTAATTCAATAGTGATGTTGTTTTTCCGTCGTTGCCATTACCAGCAATTAATTTAATATTAAAATCCTTGAAAACGAAATTATTTTTGTTGTTGTAGCACGTGATTCCAACTACTTTTGAAAGTATTTTAAAATTCTGTATGAAAATACATTAACAAGACGAAATGAAATTTTGCTAAGGGAGGAGAATATCTTTAAGATAAATAGAGAACGCGTATAATTTCAGTTAATCAACCAAAAACGTTCAGGAATTAGTCAATCGAATGAAAATTTATAAAGAAATCTAGTGCATATATCCACAACCAACTGTTTGTCAGATGTTCATCAAATATAAATATAATACAAAAGAAACTTGATTTAGTTTGCGCTTTACTTTACTTTTTGTCTTAAGGTCAATAAAAAAGGTCAAAAAACGCCTATATTCACTTTCGTTAAGTCCCTGCACTTTTGGCTTTTGTATATATAACAGAGAAAACTATACAATCAAATTAAATTTGTTTCATTCTTCTCTATCGTCAAACGAAGAAAATTTAAATTTTATATCATAATAGTCAGGCACTTCATAAAATACATATTTTCGACTACATCCGACGCGTTCTTAGTTACTTCTTCATTTATTATTGAATTTTACATATCAAAAATTCATATATAAAAATGCAATTCTTTTCGATTGTATTCTCAATACTGATCTTTTTAAAAGAAAAAGAAATGTATGGCGGGTTGGTTGTCATCAATTCTTCAGGGAATGGCTCGGTACGGTGACTCTATCTTTGACTTGAAAAAGACAACTCGTTTCCACGCCCCGCATCAAGTGGACGCATCTTCAGTAACAGGGTAGTGTTGAGCTACGCACGTATGATTAGTTTAGTTTTAAGCATAACGTCTCTTCAGGGAAAACCTATACTTATAGCCTTTGGAATTTGGGGATATTTCTATTCGAAGTAGTTACAGCTGAGTTCGAATACGAATCATAACAATTGGCAATGTCAATGATTCGAAAATAGGTATGCAAGAGGTAAGAAATGACTTCGTACGACTACATCGTGAGTATTTTTTTCCGCCTTGGTAGAAGTTAGTGGAAGTGAGATAAAATAGATTTTGATTTAAAGATGATTGATTGGCTAAACTGGCTAAGACGATCCAACGAGACGATAGTTCTTCTTCTTCTTTTTAAAGTATTCAATAGATATAACAACAGATAATAATGTGCCGTGGAAAATAAAAACGCTCACCGCGAACAAGGAGTACTTTCTTTGAGATTTAGTAAAGTCAAGGGTTAGTTTATGTTATTTATTATTTAAATTTTTTTTTTGTAATCGAAGTTAATTTACGATAGTTATTGAAATAGAAAAAGAATTTCGTAACGAAAGGATGTTTTTCTAATAGAGATAGTAAGACCGGACAGATGAATTTAAACCAATTACAGATTAAGTAAATTATAATATATAGATGTGCGATGAAGAATTGAAGTATCCAATTGTTATTTGAATTTTGCAAAAGGAGAAAAGGCGTGCTTTACCGTTTCGACGAAAGAAATTAGCCTCCGTATCTCTACCTCCATACCGCCGCCTCCATACCACGGCCTCCATACCACGCCATCCGTACTGTACATGAGCACATACCAACCAGTCTGACTCCTGAACTAAGAACTTAATAACATCTTTTTCCGAAGGGGAAATATCTGCTATTTGCAATGCTTTAGTGTATTTGGTTTATTAAAAATTAATGAGCGTTCTGTACTCGATTTAACTTAACTTTCCACTAATTAACTGAAACTAACTAAAATTAATAATTTTATTATAAATGCAAGCTGTACCGAATATATTCGCTATGAGAAGAAAAGGGTTTCCAGACATAATAAACGTGAAAATGATTTGAGAACTAATAAAAATACCTGATGAGAAGTCATTGTGTAACAAAACATGAATCCTGATTAACAGACTCTAAGATATTCAGCAGTACTGTAGGGTAAACAAGTATTGGCTGGTTAACAGGTCCTGACTCCTTAATATGCACTAAACCATTGACACGTCCTAAATTATTAATAAGTTATTTAATAGACTGATGTCCTCTGTGTTCTTTTCGGTATAATAGAACGAACTCTCTTGTATTCATATTTATACGTTCGTTATAAAAGTACGAGAGAGTAAGAGCAACCGCAAAGTCAATGTCGTTCTTTGGCCGTAGCCGAATCGGAACAAAAACAATTCAGCTGATTCTTTAAGTTTACACGTATTTTTTCCTACGCTCTTCAATTTTAAGGCACTTATTTAGACTAATATGAGAAATGATCAGTTTCTTGATAATTGAAAATCGCTTTGGAAATATTCCTATTCTTAAGAGAAAGAGAGGAAAATATTTTTTGAAAAGTTTGTTCTTCTGAATAAAATTCTAAAAGCGACTGCTACAAACTGTCGAACCAGCAAAGAGATAAGTGCTAGCAGATATCGGTGAAGTGACATCACCTTTCCACATCGATAATGAGTGTACATAAAATATAAAGCGGTTAAAAATACATATAGGATACGAGTAGAAGAAACGAATGGCAGTAAAAAGAAAGCAAAAGACAACTGGAAGTAAAATATAGGAAAGACGAATAGATTGCAGGAGAACATGGTACGACAAGTAGATGGTAATTGAACGGACATTTCAATTAATTTTACTTTAATCTCATCAATTCATTTACAATTTAGTTTTCTAACATCAATAAATATTGTTGAGTCAAACGACAGCATCTAGAGGTCACTCCGCAATAACTCTTGTTTATATTAGCCTTTATCTAATGCTTCTTGTATAACATTTATTATACACTATGTTCGTAGTAAAGAAACAACATCTCTCCTATTGCAGTTAGTGCTCTATACTCCTTGTGTATAATGTTTTTTTTCATTTTCTATTGTGATAGTTGTGACCAGTGTCGTAGAAAAGAACATCGCAGTTGAATTTTATGAACTCCAATAAAATTATTCCTTTTTCATTTTATTTGAAGAGGAAAGCTCTTCCAACACAAATATTATTCATCATTGTTATCGTTGCTTTTACGTACAAAAATGCATATTGTTTTATCCTCTTTGATTCGCATTTTTATGTCCTGCAGACATTTGATGCATAATTTGTGTATATTGTCGAGATGGCTCATTTGGAAAAATTTCTTTGCACTTTTTGGTAAAAACAACGGCGATAAACTTTCCAGAGATTTATTCTGAGAAGACCTTTATATTTCTGAGTTGCATAAAAACCAATAAAAAATGAAAAAAAAAAAAAATTAAATAGGTAAGAGAAAAATTTCATGGCGTTTTTCCCTACAGATGAAGAGTTGTATGACGTTGGATATACTAGTCTCATCAAGCCGTAGACTATAGCTTACTTGAAAGATGACAATCCATAAATAATTTTAAAAAAAATAGGCATTTGTTAGTCCCGTCGAAAACAGATACTTTTTGAAAATGAATCAAATTAAAAAAACTCAGGTGTTTCGCAATATCACTTCGATTAGAGCAAGAATACTTCGTCTATTTTGTGAAATGAAAATCGTGAAAGTTCTCTATCTCCTTTTACCGTTCTGATCATCCCATCATAGGTAAATTAAAAAGACTGAGAAAGTCTACCTTATGTCATCTTCTAACATCGCTGTAGAATTAGCTAAGGTTTGAACCATTTAGGTTACAATACGAGCTTCGGTATTTGGATACTATGCGAATTAAGAGCGAAAAGTGTCTACCGTACAATCACTAATGTAACGAACAAGAAATTGAGCCATGTTTTGATGAGATTCATAACGTTTCACTAGAGAAGTATGACATGCGATAAGAATGCACGAAAAAGATCGCGACTAAGAGGGACTGAACTGAACTGAATTGTGGTAAAACCCCTATTGGTATATTTTAATCTCTCTGGTGGTTTAACGTGGGTTCCTGCCGTAGGTGCTCGATGGCACACGGAGTGGGAAAACGTACACTCAACTTCCCGGGGATGATTAGTCTCCGAGTGCCAGATGGAGACACGTCATGGGACGTCCCTCCCATCTAAAACCTCTGCCTTTCTATGGGTCAGGCACCTGTTTGCAATGAAACTCCATGTTCGAGCCAGCAAGCTGACTCTTCCCCTGATTTGGCCTAACCACAGCCACCACGAAACTCCCGCAATGGGCCGTTCCCGTTGTCAGGCCGAAGTAGGTGAAAGTTAGCACTTCGAGTGCCCCTGAAGAGAAATATGCTTTGTGTTCGATAGCAATAAAAGCAGATTGTGCATCAGGTCTCAAACTAGCTAGATGATGGATTGCATTATTCGCTATTAATAGCTAATATTAATATTATAATTAATAATTGAAGCTGTGCAGTTGAGGCGAAGGGTTTTCAATTGATCTATAAGGCAAGCATCAGCTTCCATTTGGATGATGCCAGACCAGACTAATGAATAATGACTCCATAAAAGTCCGGAAATCTTAGTCAGAAAATATTGATGCATCCACCATACACACATGATCTTTGTCTGTCCGTCCAGCTTTTAATGCGATTTCTACACACCGCTCTCTCAATGGTATAAAGCTGATGTCAAAAGAGACCTGGGCAGACTACTGCGGGTTCTGTTTTTCGCTCAATAACATCAGAAGCTTTACAACAATAGAATAATGATTTTAATAAAAAACCGGTAATAAGTATTCAATCCAAATCCCATACATTTAACAATTTAGTAAAATTTATTTAAACCCTAAGGATGTTTGAATTTGTTTAAAAAAACGCCACGAAATTTTTATTTCAACCTAATGTCATTCAATCAGATGCTAGTATGCACCGTCCTCATCTCAGACATAATTTTAAATGCAGTGATTTTTCGTATATAATGCAGACTATTTTGCTTTAAAGAGATCAAAATAAAATCCATGCCAAAGTTTTTTGAATGACACTTAAACCATAATATATTCACACATTTGCTTTCCTGGGCAATGATTTATTTATTCGACCTCGTCCCAATGCATATATATATATATATATATATATATGTTCGCGTTTGTGGGGGTTATCACTAAAGGATTTCCTCGGTGAGCAATTTAATGAAAATTTTATTTGACAAACAGACATACGAACATTTGTGCATTTATGAATTCGATTGGTTGGCTTTCCTTTTTTTTCTATTTTTTTTTTTTTTTTTTTTTTTTATTCGAGTACAGCGTAGCATGATGTTACTTGTATTTTTTGCTTGTTGTATTATGTTTCATAAATACAAGTACAAAACGTGGATATATATTCATTTAGTGTTGTTGTTGTTTTTGTAATCTGCACAAATCCGTATTAGATATAAACTAAACTTTTGTTGTTTTTCTTTTTAAAAGGAAATTCGAAATCGATTAAATCGTTTGTCTCTTCGCTCAACAGTCACACACAGCAGC